>JAGWEN010000577.1:0-73913 GCA_018703685.1 Orius laevigatus | reverse complement strand
ACCCCCTAAAAACCCCAACAAATACCCCTAAAAAACCCCAAAATACCCCAAAACCTCAAAATACCCCCCTAAAAACCCCAAAATACCCTCTAAAAACCCCAAATACCCTTAAAACCCCATAATACACCCCCTAAAAACCCCATAATACACCCCCTAAAACCCATAATACCCCTCCTAAAAACCTCAAAATACACCCCCTAAAAACCCCAAAATACACCCCCTAAAAACCCCATAATACCCCTCCTAAAAACCTCAAAATACACCCCCTAAAAACCCCCAAAAATACCCCCTAAAAACCCCATAATACCCTCTAAAAACCCCAAAATACCCCCTAAAAACCCCAAAATACCCCCTGAAAACCCCAAAATACCCCTCCTAAAAACCTCAAAATACACCCCCTAAAAACCCCAAAATACCCCTCCTAAAAACCTCAAAATACACCCCCTAAAAACCCCAAAATACCCCCTAAAAACCCCATAATACCCTCTAAAAACCCCATAATACCCCTCCTAAAAACCTCAAAATACACCCCCTAAAAACCCCATAATACACCCCCTAAAAACCCCATAATACCCCTCCTAAAAACCTCAAAATACACCCCCTAAAAACCCCAAAATACCCCCTAAAAACCCCATAATACCCCCCTAAAAACCCCATAATACCCCCTAAAAACCCCATAATACCCTCTAAAAACCCCAAAATACCCCCTAAACCCCAAAATACCCTCTAAAAACCCCAAAATACCCCTCCTAAAAACCTCAAAATACACCCCCTAAAAACCCCAAAATACCCCTCCTAAAAACCTCAAAATACACCCCCTAAAAACCCCAAAATACCCCATAAAAACCCCATAATACCCTCTAAAAACCCCATAATACCCCCCTAAAAACCCCAAAATACCCCCCTATAAATAAATTTTTTATTTAATAGTTTTTAAATTTTTTTTTATTAATAATTCTTTTTTCCCCTCCCCAAAATAGTAACTTTTGTAAATGAGTGTTTGTGGAGAGATCTGTAGAGCATCAACTTTTTGAGAAAGTTCGAGTTAAGGGGTGCCCCCTCCATACCACATTTTTTATCGATATTTCATTAAAATGCTTACTAAAACAAAATATCTGAGTTGCATTTCTTTACGGCTTAATTTATATAGCTCTCCTTCTTTTATGAACTCTCGTCCAGGCCTTATGATTTCGTAGCCGCCTAAGCTGACTTGTATCTTCAAAAGTTTGCTTAAATTGTCCTAAAAAATAGTCTAATCTGAGGTCTTGATTGAGAAAATTTCATACTCCGACTTTAAAGGTGCTATTGGCATGATGGAGGACATCTTCGACTATTGCGAGGGCGTTTTTGGTGTCCGCATATTCGCTGGAATCTTCCTCGATGTGCTCAAGGTATTTTTCAAGGAGAAGCCTATATTGAGGAACACGCTGGACAGGTTTGAGCATGTAATGCTTTAGAGTGAGCTTTTTGCAGATATCGTTGTTCTCGAATTCCGCCAAAGCTTTGGCAAATTTTGGATATTTGAGGCAGCATTCGTCCAAAAAGGAACATGATGATTCAAAATTTCGGATGTATGTTGAATATAATTTGAGAAAAGGGCCTTTTTTGACGATAACATCTGCGAATTTGGGCATCTGACTCCAGTTTTTGAGTCTGGATTCGATATCGCTGAGCAGGAGCTCGTTTAATGTTTGTAACTGGGGTAAAGTTGTGATTATTTTGGCGAGTTCACTTTGAGGAATTACGGAACCACAATTGTTCGAAAGAGCGAATGTTTTTAAATGTTCGGTGAAATGGAAAACGATTAAATGCAATGCGTTGAGATAAACTTGTTCGGAAGTTACAAATTCTTGAGCTCTCATAAATGCTTTGTCTTTTGAAGAGGTTTCCTTATAGGATATGGCACTGGTATCACTTTGTTGGTTGGTCGAGTCTAAATTTATGGAGCATTCGATGCTCTGTTGAGAAGTTGAGTCGGTCACTTCGGAATCGCTGGCTTCGAAGAATGAATCGGATCTTTTTCTTTGGTCGAAAGGTTCGAGCCAGTTTGGAAACTTCCCGTGGAGAAAAGTTTGAGATTTTTTTTCAGTTTCTAAAATACTCCCGTCGCTTTCCGAATGAGGGATTTTCGAGTCTTTAGAATTTTGGTCGGTTTTAAGAGAGTTTTCTTGGTGAAGAAAGGAAAGATTAGGTGCGGCGAGCGGAACGTCGCTGGCAGACAAGTTGCTCAAACTTTCATAAGAGCTTCCAAACGTGAGCTCTTCCAAAGAATTACTTTCTTCGACGTCTTGTAAGTGAAAAATACTTTGGGACTGTTTCGGAAGTTCTTCGCTCTTTTTCTTCGGCGGAACCTCAGGTTTGGAGGCGACCGTAGGTTTACAGTCGGCATTCGTCCCATGTCTTTTAGGTGGAAGCAAAAATTTCGGTTTTGGAAGAAGCGGCGGCTTTGTAGGAGATATATTTTCTAGAAAAAGATGAGAAAATTGATTTAAATTAGATTATAACATTGAATAACTCACTTTTTAAGTTTTCTTTATCCATAAGTGGACAGAACGTAAATGCAACAGGGTCAAATAGGACCTAAAGTACCTAAAAAAAGCAAAAATACAATATTACTCCAATATACGAGTTCAATATTCCCCTTTTCCCATACCCCCAACTAACCCTAATCCCTCCAAAATACCACCTAAAACTCCCCCAATACCCCTAAAACTCCACAATACCCTTAAAATCCCCCAATACCTCTCAAACTCCACAGATACCCCCTAAAACTCCCCCCAAATTCCCAAAATACCCCTATAAGCCGCCAAAATACCCCGCTAAACCCCCTGAAATCCCCCAAATAACCCCCTAAAAAACCAAAACTATCCCCTAAAAACTCCCCCCCCCCCCCATATACCCCATAACACCCACCCCAAAAATACCCCTAAAAACCCACCCAAAATACCCCTACCCCCTTCAAAAACCCCAAAATACCCCCTAATAACCCAAAAACTACCCCCTAATAAACCCAAATACACCCTAATAAACCCCAAAATACCCCCTATAACCCCAAAATTAACCCACTAATAACCCAAACAATTATACCCTAATAGCCCCAAATTATACCCCTAATAACCCAAAAAAATACCACCTAATAAACCCAAATACCCCCTAAAACAAAACATCAAAAATACCCCAAAAAACGCAAAAATACCCCAACCCCCCAAATACCCCCCTAACCCCCCATACCCCCTAACTACCCCACCCTCCAATACCCCTAAACCGCCCCTAAAAACTCCCCCAAAATACCACCTTAAAAAACCAAAATACCCCCCTAAAAACTTCCTCGCCACAAAAATACCCCCCCCCCCTCAACAACTCATTCTAATTCTAAATCATCTTTTTCCCATTCCAACTGACCCTAATCCCTCTAAAACAGCCCCCCTAAAACCACCCCAAATACTCACTTAAACCCCCAATACCCACTAATCCCCCCCAATTCCCAGAATACACCCTAAAAACCCCGGAATACCTCCTGAAAACTCCCTCCCGCCCAAAAATACCCCCCACCCATTCTAAATTATCCATTTCCCATTCCCTCAACTGAGCCTAATCCTTCCAAAACAGCCCATCTTTGGAAAAAAAACTCCCCCAAAATAACCTCTAAACCCTCCCAATACCCTTCTAAACCCTCCCAATACCCTCTAAACGCCCCCAATACCCTCTAAACCCCCCCCCAATACCCCTAACACACACCCCAAATACCGCCTAAAAACTCCCAAAATACCCCCTAAAAACTCCCTCTCCCAAAAAATACCCCCCCCCCCCAAACCCATTCTAATTCTAAATTATCTTTTTCCCATTCCCCCAATTGACCTTAATCCCTCCAAAACAAACGGGTTTAGACAAAAATTGTCATTAAGATGAGGATTTTGTATTGGTTTTACAATATAGGCCTTTTTGATGAGTAATTTAAGTAATTCCACATTATGTACACAATAAAAGGACTTTTATTTTTAAATTTACTTATTTCTTATCCTATTTTTTGGCTCAAAAAAACCAATTTTCAAGTTGTAAAACAAACAATTATTGACCAAATTTCCCTCAATTTTTCCTATCAACTAAGATTTAGGTCCTGTTAAAACATTTTTCTACCCAGCAGGCTGTTCGAAATTATTATGGGCTCATTATTTTGAGAAAAATGTTAGCCAATGGAACCTTTTGTGGCTAATTTTGGCATTATTCTTATTTTAATTATAAGGAAATGTACTATATAAAATATAGTATATTTTCCATATCTAATGTTAAGCTACAAATGATTCTCAAAATTTGTATGGATTTAAATGCCTCAAAGGTCAATATCTACAAGGGCATATCGGTTTATGCAAAGCGTCTATTATCCCCCAGAGAGATTAAATAATTGGATCCTAGATAAAAGATTTCATTACCAAAAAATTAAACAAATCATTTGCTTGAATATACAAGTAAATGAAATCTGATGGTCGGATGGATTGAATTGAAGGCGATTTCCTGGATGGTGAATGAGAAGCTTCCGACACTTTAAATTCGTTTGCGTTTTTCGTCCTTCGGTCTGGGAGAAGAGGAAAATGTTAAAAAATTAAATAAATAAATTCTGGCTTACAAAGTCCGGATATTCCCGTGACTGGGCCTCACTGGGAGGGCGGTCATCGAGCCGGGCGAGATTCCGAAAACTAAACACGTTTTTTTGTTTATCTCCGATTTATGAGAGGAAAAATCTCGGAGGGGAAAACATAACGAAGAAGCGAAATTTTTGAGATAAAAAAGGGAGAAGTGGATAACAAAATATTTGACGTGATGATAAAAGGAACGGAAGGAGTTTTATTATCGGCAAGTGCACCCATGGATTTAGAAAACGTCATCTGTTACGTCACACAAATGGTTAACTACGAGACCAATGCTGTGATCTGGAGGGAAATTTTTAGCAAAAGAAGGGAAATTTAATCAAAAAGTCTTTCATGTTTTAAACTTCAAATCTAGATGTCTCTAAACTAAAAAGTTGGTTAGGGATGGTTAAGATATTAGGGATGGTTAAGATGGGTAAGAAATTTTTCGACTGAAGCACGTTTGCCCTAGCGGAAACTGGCAGGAACTAAAGTTATGACCGATGACGTCACGCAATCACACATGACTAGAGAGTAGAGAAGTTGCTTACTTATCTACATAAGTCAATTCTCATAAAATTATTAAAAATTTAGTTTTCAACTCAGGAAAACTGCATTCTTTAATTTAAAATAATAAAAACCCCGGGAGCAGGCTCAAGATTTTTTTTTTCTTAAAATATTCCCCAAAAATTTAGTTTTTCTTTCTGAACATATTTTAAGGCTATTTTTCATCAAAAAACCTCAAAATCGACATTTTAAGCGCCTGACAGCCAATTTTTTTTTCAAAAACCTCAAAATCAAAGTTTTAAGAGACATTTTTCGTCAAAAGCCTCAAAATCAAGGTTTTAAGAGCCAAATTTTAGTTTAAAAACTCCAAATCGACATTAATTGTTAAGCCCAATTTTCGTCCAAAAACCTCAAAATCAAGGTTTTAAGAGTTATTTTTCGTCAAAAACCTCAAAATCAAGGTTTTTAGAAGAAATCTCAAAATTTTGAGAATTTAAGAATTTGGAAAATCCTCATTAAAAATCTAAAAATCAACATTTGTAAAGCCCAATTTTCGTCCAAAAACCTCCAAATCAAATATTTAAAAGCCTTTTTTTCGTCAAAAACCTCAAAATCAAGTTTCAAGAGCCAAATTTTCGTCAAAAACCTCAAAATCAACATTTTCAAAACCCCAATTTTCTTCAAAAACCTCAAAATTTACATTAAAAACTTTTTTGGAGGGGCGCAGGTTTTTATTTGTTTAAAAGGGGGGGCGCACTATGAAAAAGTTTGGGAACCTCTGATTTAAAATAATAAAAACAAAGCTTTAGTTCCAAAACTAGGAATATTCAAAATGGAGTCTGGGAGAGGTTATGAATGTTGTGATCATGTTGAGATTTTACCCCAAAAGCTCTAATAATTGATGGCCAGATGGTAACTTAATAAATAAAAGAAACAAATAATACGAGGCAATTAAAATAAAATAGTTTTATTATAAATTGTAAGAGGACATTTAAGGCGTGTTTCCTTGAGTTGTGATTTTCATGCGTACTTCTAACTTTATTTGAGTCGTTTCTTCAGTCTCTTCGTTCTTGACCGCTTTAACTTCTTCTTCGTCGAGGGGAATCATTACGGTGCGAATGCAGGAACAGTTGATTTCGATGAATTGATACGACTTGATACTTCCATCGGTCATCGTAGCGACGACATCGGATAACACACAGAAGCGATAGTCGTCACCTTTAAAAAGCCGACCTTTGTAGAAATTCCCGTGGATCGTCTCAACTTGAATAGTTTCTCCTTCAACTTCGTAGAGCAACTCGACCGGAACTTCTTGAGCCATTTTAACAAATTACACAATTTGCGAGTCCATAAAAGAAAATTACAGCGACCAGCGTAATGGCAAACACACAAAGCTGTTTTAACAATTCTCCCGCAGTCAGACAATGGCGCTTCGATCGCACGTTTCCCGCGGTTGCTAATGGCAACCGTTTTGTCGCTATCTGTTCGAAACAACTGGAACTATTTTACTCAAAATATTGAAGTTTTCCACATCCTCCATTTTTTAAATGATTCTCTCTTTTTGAGGATTTCCAAAGGGAAAGAAGCTATTTAGTTTTTAATTAAAAATTATGAGCTATTATTTAATTTTTTTAATGCTATTATTTAATTAAGAGCTGTTTTCAGGGGCGGACTGGGACCTTAGGGTGTGAGTGGGTTTTCAGTTAAGGGGGCGCAGAAAATTTTGATAGAAAATTGGCTTTTAGAAAAATATATTCAGCGAAAACAGAGTTTCCCAAACTTTTTCATAGTGCGCCCCCATTTTAAACAAATTAAAACCTTTGTCCCCCCCCCCTAAAGTTTTGAATGTTAACTTTGAGGTTTTTGAATGAAATTTGGGTTTATAAAATGTTGATTTTAAGGTTTTTGACAAAAGAAATTGCACTTAAAACGTTAATTTTGAGGTTTTTTGACGAAAATTTGGCTTTTTATATGTTGATTTTGACGTTTTTTACGAAAATTAGGCTTCATAAATGTTGATTTCGAGGTTTTTTTTAACCAAAATTGGGCTTTAAAAATGTTGATTTTGAGATTTTTTTGACGAAAATTAGGCTTTAAAAATGTTGATTTTGAGGTTTTTGACGAAAATTTGGCTTGTTGATTTCGAGGTTTCTGACCAAAATTAGGCTTCTTAAATGTTGATTTTGAGGTTTTTGGACGAAAATTGGGCTCCATAAATCTGTCCACCCGCTCCCCCGGGCCAGTCCGCCCCTGGCTGTTTTAGTGAGATGAGAGAGAAAAAACTTAATTTATTTTTCTCCCACAGTCTATGGGTCCTATTGCCCACCCCACTTGGCAGAATTTAAAAAAAATTGTTTTAGCCTTAGATAAAATATTATTTAAAAAAACATCTGTTTTTTACTTTTTTAAACTTTTTTTATCGTTTTCAAAATCATATGATTCAATTGAATAAACAAACGATTGTATAAAAAATCGAAGGAGCTCCTGTCACTCAGTTTTTGCTTTCTTATAAAAGAGTTTGGAGTTCAAAAAAAGAAAATGAGCTATCCATCGCGTTTTTATTTTTTGAGTGAGGCAGTCGGGCATGAAATTGTGGTCGAATTTGCGACTCGAGAAAGATATACGGGGCTGCTAGAATCGGTCAGCGAGCATTCTATAGAGCTGTCGGGGGTGATCGGAAATGATATCAATGACAACGTGATACTAGAAGTTGAGAATATGAGCATCAGAAAAAATCTTATAAGCTGCGTCTATTTCTACGAGAGTTTTGACGAGAAGGAAGAAGGAGCAACTTCTCGCCCTGATGAGACTAATGAACAAAAAGAAAACGAGGACAACCGAGTAGAATCGAATGAAGATAAAAAGTCAACGAAAAACGAAGAGCCATCTTCAAATGTCAATGACGTTGAAAAAACTGAAAATCAAGTTGACATTGCTCGGAAGGTTCATAAAGAGCCAATCGAAAGCGGAAAAGATGCTGCAGAACCGAAGAAAGAAGAAACCTCGGCCAATGAAAAAACCGAAAACTGAAGTTATTCGTTTTTCCATTATTTTGTTATATATTTAATGTTCTCATGAAATAAACATATTATTGAACATGCGCTATTTTATTGGTATTCTGGAATTTTTATTTATTTTAACAAAACGAGCCCACTTTCCAAGAAAAAAGATAACAATGACGAATAATTTTGATTGAATCAGTTATTTATCTCCCTTTTTGTTTATTTTTTCAACTTTATTTCAAGCCTTAGTTAAATAATGTAAAATAAATTATTTAAAATTTGTAAATTCTTCAGACTTTGTCGAAGTCTGCTGTCTTCACCACTTTATCCTGTCACTGCAGATTCTTTCTGGTTTTGAGGAAGTTATGTAAAAGAAAGCTCGAAGTAGTTTCCACTTTGGTTTTTCCAACAATATAGTTCCAACAATATTGATATATAATAAAGCATTATTATATATCAATAAAATCAGTCAAAAATGGTGGAATTTAAGCTCATTTAAACCCCCATTCTTGCCGCAATTTGGGTACAATCTGAAAAGCTATGCAGTTTTCATGAAATCACGTTTATGGTCAACATTTTAATTTTTTTTTTTACAAACTTCAACTGCTATTTCTTTTACACATAGATAACATAAACAGAAAAATTATTGTTTTGTCATTCAGGACACTCGCGTATTTTGCAATCCTTTCAATAATCGCCATTGTATAGAATTTCCTTTTATTGTTTCATTAACATCAAATTCGATACAAAATTGAAAGACATTACATCTTTATGACCATTGTTAAAAAATTGTAGGTAATGAATTTTCATAACATAATTATAAATTTTTGGGAAAACACCTTTTTTTAACAAATATACATGGACAACTTTAATAAGTGCTAATACGTTTCCTTAACTCTAAAATCGTCCATAAAACAAATTCCCAAGCATACGAGCACAAAAATCCACGTTGTGATGTTTTCTGGAGAACTGGTTTTTTGGAAACTGCAGTTTTCCCCAAATTTAGCTCCTGTAATATGGACGATTCATGTTTACCGCCATTTGAAACCGCAACATCCTTCCAAGGGATACGGGATGATAAAAAGAACATCATTTCGATATTAAACATTTTGTTATTTTTAACGATATCTTAAATAAAATATAGGCATTGAATTACTGTCGTTTAAATTTCAAAATAGTGGTTATTAAAAATTAATACCTAAAAACTCAAAAACGTTTTTAGAATTTTGTGTTCTTTAACTGAAATAAAATCTCTAGCACTACGTCGTTCAAAAAATGAACACAAAAGAGTATTGTCAAGCTCAGTTTTATACATACAACTTCTGTGTAAGATGGTACTTCAAAAGTATGATTTTAGAGACATTTTAATAATAATAATAATTTTTTTAACAACATCAACAAATCTAGAATGAGAATCTGAATAATGGCACTACTAATACCAAAATTACTAATACTTTTAAGTTCAACTAAAAATACTTTTTGATTTTCAAATTAAGTCACTGGCCTTATTCAGAGGAACATCATATAATAAAATAAAGAGAGGAAAAAAAAAAAGAATTTGTTACATATTTTCCTAGATCTACATTTAAACACTAAAAGTACAAGCTCCAATGATTGGATTCGCTTTTACCGAGATAACATGTAATACTGTAAATTGCTTTTGATGTCTCAACACCTGACAAGAATACATATATAAATAAAATAAATAAATTTTGTGAAATTATATACAGTTATACAAGGTTTTTATACGAGGACAGATTTTGGGTGACTAATTTTTTCAGGATTTTAAAGATCACTAAATTATAAGCAGCAATATTTTAACGTTGGCTACATTATTTTACAAAAAAATAAATAAATAAATAAAAGGGGTGTTTTTAAAACAAATATACCCGCTTACTAAAAGAAACCACTTATTTACAAGAGACTCAAGTTCCCTATAAAATTGCCATACCTAAGGTACTAAATTTAGCGATCTCAGACTAAAGAAAATTAATAATAAATAAAAGTTGTATACTCAAAAAATATCACAATTACAGGCAAAATTAGGATTCATAAAATACAGAGTTTTGTTTATTTTATTATTATTATTATAGTGATACTTTTTGAAGCCCACACACTTACATAGAAGGTAGATTCGGTTATAAACAACCTTTATCACGAAATATTTAATGAGATTCTTTAACCACTATTCTATCTCGGCTATTTAAGGTTTATTAGTTTTCTCTCTGGAGAGACAGATTTCTTGTGTGCTTGAAACATGCGAAAGGTTGAGAATTCTAGACGGGCGTGTATTGACCATTAGGCTTGTAGAATATTTGACCTTTCATTAGTCGCCGTCCGAGCTCACTCATGAGGAGACGTTTCTCCTTTCTGATCTTCTGGAGGATTCCTTTGTTCTCTTGAGCTCTCCTCGAGAGGTATGGTAACACTTCATTTACGGGGCCGTATGGGATGTATTTGTATGCAGAATATCCAGCTTGGCCTGAAAAATAACTTAAGTTTCTGATCTTTTTGTTGTTTTTTGAATTTACCAAGAGGGAATGTTATGTAGTCACACATTCCTAAAAGCTGTCCAAAGCAAATAACCTTATCTTCAGGAGAAATGCCGATTTCTTTCATTCTAAAAAGAAATAGTAAACATATTGAGACAAAAGATGTCTTACTTTTCTATGGCGAAACGGACAGTATCTTCATTGTGGGAGGCAACCATAATGCCTATACTGTTGGGCTTTCCTTTCACTTTTAAATCTTTGATTCTATGCAGACATTCGGTCAGGGTTTTGTGGTACATTTCTGATGTCGCTTCATAACTCGGGTTGATAGGGTCGGTGTAACCCAAAGCTTCGGCTCTAGCTCTTTCCTAAGGAAACAATAATTTGATTTAAAACAAAAAAATATATATTATATATATAATATATATATATATATATATATATATATATAAACAAACCTGTTCCATATAAGCGCCTCGGACGAGTTTGCAACCAAAGTAAAATTTCTGTCTTTTAGCTTGCTCCAAGTCGGTCCTTACTTCATTGAACGCTTCTTTGAGGTAGCATTGATATGTATTGAAGACAATAGCCTAAAATGGAAATATTAAATATTCAAAGGATTTAAAAGCATACTTTTTCAGTGTTGTACTTTCTCATCATTTCTAAACAGATCCTAGAGATTCAGGTTGAAAGAGTTCTCCTTCACATATGCGAAATCTAGCTCTGCCTCTGTTCTACCCTCTTCCTTTGTGTTCCCCCCCTGCTTTCTACCCCCCTCCTCTTCTCCCTCTAATCAGCCTCACCCCTTCCCTCCTTTTAGATCTTTTCACTCTCTACCCACGTCCTTCGTTATATGCGCAGTCCACCGGCAAATCCATCCCCCGTCTTCCATCCCATCACCGCTCATGGGCACCACTGGATACACACACAAAGCTCCCTTCCCTGCCCGCCACAGTCATCCCCATCCTCGCCGTGCACTTGTCGACAGATAGACACACCGCTTTGTTCCACCCTCCCACTGTGTCGACCATGCCAGTCACCTTGCCTTCTTCTCCCTCCGCGCGACCTCCATCCCGCGCCCTTCATCCGTTTTACTCTGTCACCCGTGACCAGGTATACACCGTGTCGCCCTCACACTCAGTCCCTCGCTATCCCCCCTCAGTCCTTTTCCCCCACAGCTTTAGCACCAACAACCCCTTACAAATCCCCCCAGTGTCTTACGGCCTTCGCGCTGTCCTGTCTAGCAGTACCGCAGCTGAACCCTGTCCCACCTCTGGCCATACCCACAAAACGCCACCCCCCCCTTTTGCACCTTTAACTCCGCCCATCCTGTCAACCATCTGATAATATAATGTCACACCCTCCTTCACTATTAGTCACACACCTCCCAGCCTGTGCTCAGAGTGCACCTCCAGTGTCTATTTGCCCGCGTCTCCTTCCTTCCCCCCCCACGCCTCGCCCTGTTGCACCACACGCTCTCTTCCGCTCCAACCCGCCCTCCCACCCATGAAGCATGATTTGCTTTTTAGACTATATCTGGTGCATCCCTCCACCTTTCTAATGTCAAGACTGAACCACGAAACTATAAGTCCTGGGAGCAATAAAATATATCATACCCGGCACAACAAGACGAATGGCTGGGTGCATCAAACGCTAAATGGTTAAGTGACATCGCTATAGAAGGAAAAAGGAAACAACAATCAATTGCTACCAGAAAATGCACCAGATCAGACCAGACAAAGCCTGTCTAGATCAGACTAGTCATCAAAAATTGTATAACGGTTGACCCCACGTGTAAAAACTCCATGTCCACCAACACATACTCCTAAAGATTTTCAAAACCACCCTAATTAAAAACTTTGTTTTAAACACAAAACAATACTAATATCGACACCTTTCACCCCCCCCCAACCTCCAAGAGAACCATATTATATGTTAGATAGAAAGCGGCACGAGCCTATCAGCAACGCACTAAAGATCTGTAAACTTAAAAGCCAAGCAACCGCAGATGTTATAGACAAAAACAGACCGTACTGCAGTCCTTAATTCAAATCTCTAATCGGTAGCACGTATTACAAAAGCCCGATTTCTATCGAGAGCTAAGAAGAAAATAGAAGCCCCTAAGACATATGTAACAAAAATACCTTCGGGGGCCGTGAGCGCACCGACAATGAAAACATAGACAGAACATAGTCTCATGAGAAATACATGATAACGTCACTTAAAAGAGTGATGTTAATAAGTTAAGAGACACGCGAAGAGAATACGCTTTAAGACAGCACAACCACACTACAAGTGCAAAGAAGTGATGTCCATCTATTTAGATATAAAAAGGAGAAATTTTAAACATTAGGAAGCCACAAAATATCAAATTGCTTTGGAAAGTACTAAACAGGAATTGGGTTTGATCAATATTTGGTAAATAGACACCACAAAGAAAATTCCAAGGTTCTTTATGGTGTCTGCTATTTATCTAGATAGGTGGTAGGAAAAAGCAACTTTTGATATCACCACCATGTAAGGTTATTTGAATATTAGTAATAATGAAAAAACATGCTCCTATTTATTATTGAAATAGATCGACATATTTAAAGAAAAGCATTTTAAAAACAGATTTTAAATGTTTTTCTTAAAAATAAAAGCTTGTGCGAGGACATTGGTTAGATGACAACACATTTTGCGAAATTTAAAAATTTTGTGGTCCGAAAACGAAAAACCACATGCCACAGATTCCTAAGTTGTATTTATTTTATGATTATAACACTTTTCAACACTAGCCCTGAGAGTTGAAACCAGATACTGTCCAACAAAACCTTTGATATACCCAAGATCAAAAAAAATCTCATGGAAAATATTGAACAATTCACAATTACCCAGGCAAAAAGTAAATAAAAAGAATTTCTCTATAGGTATAACCTTGGTCCTTTCGACGCCATTAAAAGCCTATCCATTTCATCGCAGTGTTTTCACTCTGAATATTTTCAGATTAAGAAAAAAGCTAAAAATAAAAAAAAAAAGGTTAACTACATCTATTTACAATTTTATGAATTTTGTGAATTTCATTAGTAAAGCAAAATAAAAAGCGAGAAAAAATAAAACACTCAAAAAATGTTACTTTTAAAAGCCTACCTTCAGCGGATGCTTCTGAACTTTGAACCTCAGATACACTTGACCTAAAAAGAGCCGCAAAGTGTATTAATAATCAGGAAACTTTTTGTTATATATTTAAAAAAAAACATTAATAATACAAAATATAAGTTTTATTCAATACTAAAAATTACTAACTAAAAAAATTTTTAGTGTAAAATTTACTCTCTATAAAATAGACAAACCAGTTAAGTGATTCCGACACGGTGTATAAGGTTGGAAATTGTAGCCCCGAAAACTAATAAAGCCCTAAATTTATAAAAAATTAGATGTGTGCTAAATATACAGGATTTCTCGAATCTAGAATGATGTTTCTTCCTTTTATTGGAATATTAAAAGTGATTAATTTACAAGATTACTAATTTACTTACTATTTTGCCATGCATTCAATTTGTTAAATAAAAAGAAACAGAAATATTAAAATTATATTTAATTTTGGAGAAAAAAAAAAGACCCCATATTTATTTTAAAACCATAAAGGAAGTGCACCATTTGGGATAGAAAAATGTTTGGTCGAAAAAATTAAAAAGGGTGCAGTTATCACGCTTTCTTTTATTTTATTTTATTTTTTTCTTGTTGAGAGAATGGATTTAGATAAAAACATACTCGACTTCTCTTTTTTCTGCTTCTTCTTGAGTGAGATCTTCTTCGACGGAGTAGTCGAGGATGGGTTTGACTCCGAAGGATCGGAGGCGCTCGAGGTTCGGGACTATTTTGTACTGATCCTCGCCGGCGACGAAGTGCCCGTAGAAAGTCGCTTTCATGATTTTCGTGAAGAGCTTCTCGCCGAATATTGCTTTCGTCAGTTTCATGAGCTGAAATAAACGAACGGAATGAGCGGAAGAGTTATTTGTACGGTTTGGCTAGGGACTGGCTAGAGAACGTTGGCATGGGGATTGCCTAGGGGACGAAGGCACGGGGATTGCCTAGGGGACGAAGGCACGGGGATCGCCTAGGGGACGAAGGCATGGGGATTGTCTAGGGGATGAAGGCATGGGATTGCCTAGGGGACGAAGGCATGGGGATAGCCTCCTGGACGTAAGCATGGGGACTGGCTAGGGGAAGAATGCATGGGATGCCTAGGGGACAAAGGCATGGGGATTGCCTAGGGGACGAAGGCATGGGGATTGCCTAGGTAACGTAAGCATGGGGACTGGCTAGGTAACGTAAGCATGGGGACTGGCTAGAGGACGAAGGCATGGGGATTGCCTAGGGGACGAAGGCATGGGGATAGCCTCCGGGACGTAAGCATGGGGATTGCCTAGGAGACGTAAGCATGGGGACTGGCTAGAGGACGAAGGCATGGGGATAGCCTCCAGGACGTAAGCATGGGGACTGGCTAGAGGACGAAGGCATGGAGAGTGCCTAAGGGACGTTCTCATGGGGGCTACCTAGGGGACGAAGGCATGGGGATTGCCTCCGGGACGTAAGCAAGGGGATTGCCTAGGTGACGTAAGCATGGGGACTGGCTAGAGGACGAAGGCATGGGGATTGCCTAGGGGACGAAGGCATGGGGATTGCCTCCGGGACGTAAGCATGGGGATTGCCTAGGTGACATAAGCATGGGATTGCCTAGAGGACGAAGGCATGGAGACTGGTTAGGGGAGGTAGGAACGGGTTAGGTGACGTAAGAAGAAGGGAAAGGGTTAATGAATAGTTATGATTCAGAACAACGAAGCCGATTTATTTTTCAACTTTCGTTTATTTTCCTTACATTTTTCTACGTAGCATGAAGACAAGAAATCCCTTACTTAGTACTTTGACTCAACACGTATTTTATGCTTGTGAAGCACAAATTGAAATTTAAAAAAAATTATGTCCCTTAAGATAAACTAAACAATCATATTTCATCATAAAATGGAGAAAAAGGAACTTTCGAATAAACGTAGATCAGCAAAGAAATTAAAAAATCATTACTTTGATTGCTTTATAAAAACAAAACTAAAACGAAAAAAAAAAAAAATTGTTTTGACCCTGAAAACGAGACAAGAGGCAGACTAACCTTTATTACGTGGTATTAAAAAAATGCAATTTAAATTCTCAAATACAGGCGAAAAAAAGGGTCCTGAATATAAAACTGACATAGGGAGGTCAAGGTGAGTGGGTCGACGATCAAATTTTTTGGCGATTTGACATCAAAAAATACGAGCCTTTCTTCCATTGGGCACCTTGAAGTCAAAATACAAATGTTCCAAAATCGACAAACAGGCTATTGATTTCTATGTAAAATTGCACGAGGAATCCGATGGTATCAATTAAAAAATTCTAGGGTCAATACTTTTCGAGTAATCGCTAAAAAACCGCTTTTGGAACTAAGTAAACTACCCCAGGAAAAATTTTTTCGTCAAAAACAACGTCATATTCGTACTTAGCACCCAAAAAAAACTAGTAGATATCAAATTTTATCAAGATTAAAAAATAAAATTTTTTTCCCTTAGTGATTCCTTGATAAAATTTAATATCTATAGGTTTTTTGGGATGATGAGTACGAATATAATGTTGTTTTTGAGGAGAAAATTTTTCCTGGGGTAGTTTACTTAGTTCCAAAAGCGGTTTTTTAGCGATAACTCGAAAAATATTGGTCCTGGAATTTTTTAATTGATGCCATCGGATTCCTCGTGCGATTTTACATAAAAATCAATAGCCTGTTAGTCGATTTTGAAAAATTCGTATTTTGACTTCAAGAGGGTGCTACGTCTCCCCTCATCAAAAAGTGCTAACTTCTAATTATAGAAGATTTAAGACTGGTTTGAACCGTCAAACAAAATAAGATGATAGACAAACACTGAGGTAGACTTATCACGATTTATTGCCACTTGAATACATAACCTAACCCAAAGCCAATAGAAAAGGTAATAAATTGCACTAATGGAACTCTAAATTACGTATCATAACCTAGAACAATTTAAGTTTTCAAAATATGATTCATGACCTTACAAAGTTGTCGAACTCGTCCCATTTTTTAACTTAATAATATGATTTAAATTAGTTATGAATGGAAGAATTAGGTTAAACAAATTTTCGATTTCACAACCTTGAAAAATACTAGCAAATATGTGAAATCGAATGAACTAAATTGAGAGATTTACAGAAAAAAAGGGCAAATTGGTCATATTTTAGGGCGATTAGACGCTTCCAAGACATTAAGAAGGAATAGAAGAGTTCTGGTCAAGAGGAGGACCACTAGGGCGTAAATTGTGTATTCCGAACGACTGAACTGATTTGAGTGGATGGAACAAAAAGATCCTATAGTTGAAAAAATTTGTGCACGCAGCAACGAAATGGAGGCATCACAAAAATACGCATGGAGGAGGAACCCCATAACATCAACACAAAAAGACCCTACCCTCCTCGACCTTCCCACAACCATCCCCCACCTCCCCTCACCCTTTTTGACCCCTTCCCAAAATCGCCTCGAGGACATTAGGATTTTGAGAATGGAACCTTCGATGGAAACATATTCGATGGCCATAAAATTAATTGGTTGATCAAGGATGCTATTAGTACTAACGGTTATAAATAAAAGGGCTTCAATTATTTACGGTTGATACGATGTCAAATGACAGTAAAGTGCTAATTTTATCACAGAACGAAAGAGAAACCCGGTTTTTTCAATCCTCTAGGTGCACTGGGTATTTCCAAGTTTGGCACAACTCTGGAGTAACACGATAAGCCAAATCCTTCACAATTTCAAGTCAATAAGTCAAAATCCCATCTGGGATCTGAACTTTCAAAGTAATGGACACAATGGATATAAAAATGAGAGAAAAAATGAACAAAAAAGGAAGAATTACTATAAGTTATAACAGGATAGGATAGGCCCACCTGCAGTTCATCCCAATTATGATCCTTTTTCGGACACTAGGAGCCCTTTATAGCTTGATTTTTGATCCTTTTTAGTTTTTGGACATTAAGGATCATCGATTTTTTATCCTTTTTGAACACTAGGGGCCATTTTTACGGGCGTTTCTAATTTACTGACCAGAGAAAAAACGTACTACCAGACAAACTACTGATGCGACCGGGCTGAAATTTGGTAGGAATTCATATTGTAGTTGGTAGCACCGATCCTCGAAGGAAATTTTCAAATCGGTGGTGATCATTTTTCGATTATCTCCGCCCCCGGTAGTCCGATTTGAAAATTCCCTTCGAGGATCGGTGCTACCACCTAAAATAAGCTTCCCTGCAAAATTTCAGCCCGGTCGCATCAGTAGTTTGTCCGGTAGTACGTTTTTTCTGCCCCAAGTGGTGATCATTTTTCGACGCACCGTCTAAATCTTGTGACAGCGATTACGACGCCGTTTTTTAACCGATTTTGAAACTATTAACAGATTTGGAAACAGCTCGTCGTACCCTACAAAACGTGTACCTGGTTTTTCTGAAAAAAAAAGTTTTCCCGGAAAATTCTTTCCCGATTTTCCGGAAGAAATTTTTTTTGGAAAAAGTGCTCTCAGATCAGTCTAGAGTTTTCCGAATCAAAGAGAATGCGCTTTTCAGAAAAAAAATCGGACCATTTTTAGTGCCTAAAACGAGGAAAAAACTTTTGGGACCGAATGTGCTGCGATCTATTGACTCAGAAACAAACAAAAATAATGGTCGTCTCCGCCTTAAGCTAGATTTTTTTTTTCATTTACGACAAAAATGGCTCTTTTTAGCTTCGGATAAAAAAAAGAGGACGCGGCCGTGAGAATTCGTAACTTTTGTACCCTCAGAAATTTGCATGGTTGCAGTAGATAGGCGTCTTTTAAACAAAAAACCAATGACGTAGGCAAACGTATATTTTCGTACGAAATCATCGAGTCTAACTTGCGTAATAAACGCTTTGTATCAAATAAAATTTAAATAATTCATACAAAACTCTATTTTTCTTTCAAACCAACGAAAACCGAACATTAATTTCGTTGCACAACTTTTAATTTCGTTCAACATAAATGTTTACTTAAAAAAGGGCGTGAGATTCTTTATCTGCCATGTTTGCACGTTTATATCTTCATTGTGAGCAATTCATTGTGCTTTTTAGGTTCGATTCTAGGTAGAATTTGCATCAAATTCTGAATTTTTGAGGGATATGTGACGTATTTGCTAATGGGTAGCATGACCAGGAGGAGGAAAATTTTTTTTTTTTAAATTCGCATCAAGGTTAAGTGCTAAGACAAATGCGGTCGTTCACATCTCCCGTCTGTTTACTCGCTTAATCTACATGTTATGACTGCTAATAATGGAAAGGCTACCAGGTATAATTTGACGCATGCAAATGGATCGAGTTAAAAATCGATTTATGACAGTTTTGTCTAACACGAAAGCACATCTTTTACATTTTATAATAGATTCGCTTTCAAATAAGCCTAATCTGGTCTCTATGGAACAAGTAGCTTTTACGCAGTAGCTCATTCAGGTTTCAAACTTCGTGATATGGTAACAAAGGCGTTAACAAAGTTTGGATGTTTTCTTAGCTCCATGTAGACCGATTGGCATGAAATTTGGCAAAAGACTTTTTTGACATGATAAGAATAATCCCTGAAAATTTCAAGTCGATCGGTCGTCAGAGAGCAGAGAAAACGCAATATCCCTTTTTTAAGAGTCCAAACTTTTCTCTCTGAATGCCATCTTTGCAGACAATTCAACGGATCCATTTAAAATTAAGCAAATAAAAACCCTACAAGGAGGTAACTAAATGGCCATCCACTAATTTCTGGCACAGAACCAGGTCAAAACTGCGAAACCTTCAGCGAGCACCCTGGGTTAAGGGCATCTCGACAAAAAGTTAATTTCATGTTACCTTTAATTGAACCACTCTTATCTTTTTCTTATTTACTATTTTATTCCGAAGATTGCACTATCACTTTTGGCCCTCTATTCTATTTCTAGTTGTTGTACACTGTAACCTATTTAAATAATGTATTTTGAGAGTCTTAAAAAAATTTCTATTTGAAATACGTTTCTTTTTGCGATTCTGAGAAATCTGTCAATAATAAAATTGTAATGAAGTTTTTAAAAATGATTAATGTTCTACCTATCAAGAAAGGATGTTGCTTTCCGCCAAGCAAAATCGTTCTTTACTTGTTTCAGACTTTTTGTAAAATGTCCCTCACTTTGAAATGAGAGCCCGAACTCGAGAGCGGTTTTTCCGCAAAAATTTACAAAAAATGGAAATTTTTGACCATCGATATCTCCTGAACTGCTGGACCGATTTTGATGCCGGAAAGCTTGTTAGACGCAGAATGTTGAAAACTTCATTTTTGTACTTAACAGTCAAGTCTCTAGAACCCATAGTTTTGGAGCTAGAGAAGAAAAACTAAAAAACGTGTCGATTTGGGACCGTTTTTCAAGATGGCGGTGGGGTGGGGATGACGAAAGCTTGAATCTAGCTAGGTAATGGTACCAAAAATTACTAAACATGATAAAACAATTAAATCCAATTTTGCATTTCAAAGGTGGACCTTAATTTTCGACTTACGTTGCTTTCCTATAAAAACTTGTCTATTGGACCGATTTTAGCAAACTTTTTTTTTAATCAACGCAGAATTTTATCGTCCTTAATTTACTACTAAGGTGTCTTCCACATAATATGTCCCGTTTTCGAGTTATACGCAGAAAACTAAAAAGTCGCGGTTTTTCGGCTGCCAAAAGTTGTGCCGGGACGGACTTTATTGGCACTCTTCAAAAACATGTTATTGGGAATTGGACCATAAACAATAAAATATTTTACACCACCTTTTGTGGGCCAAAATTCTCTTTTTTTGAAACCATCATTTGGGAATCAGTTTTTGGAAGTTCGTACGTAACAGGTGCCACGTCCCTCCAGTCAAGCATTGGACCTTGGAATTTTAGCAGAATTTTTACCATGGTGGATGTCTGTCAAGTATCTTCCAAATCTGGATTATAAAGATTTCAAATCCTGAGGTTTCCTTATAATATTGCACGTAATATGTACTCCTTTCTATATCAGGAGATATTGTATCCAGTCACTAAATAAGCCGTTTTTTATGATTAATGGACACATTCCAGCAATAATTTTATTGATAAGCCATTCATTTTCGTCCTCTTATCTAGGTGGACGAAATGCCTTCAAATCTTATCATTCCGACGACCTGCGAGTTCCGAGTCCCAATAACATGTGGGATGGTTTATTTTAAGTATATTTTAAATGGCGCCACGCCAAATTTCATTGTGCTTCTTCACTGAGGTCTAGAAACTATTTTAATATTTGAAAAACTTGAGGTTGAGAGGGGAAAAAATTTTAAATTTTCATTTTGAAATGTAACGATCTCTATGGAAGAACTTAAAGGGGAAAAAACGATGGCAATAAGTTGAAAAATCAATTTGGCGTGTGTAAACAAATGATAAGATTAGGTGAAAAAATGAAAAATTGAGGTGGTGGATTTTGGGGAAGTTGATATTTTAGGGGAGTAATAAGGTAGAAATTGGAGCCGGCTTGGAATATTGCGTGTTTAATATAGTTAAGTGTATTATTTACCTTCATATTGTTTTCGACGAGGTAGCTGGATGAGCACATCGTGTAGACGAGGTAGGCCCTGATGACTTCCAAGGTGGTTTTGCTTTTGAAAGCTGCCTCCGGATTGTCAAATGAGGTGTCGAGGGGGTCGCGGACGGGCTTTTTCGGCTCGCTCGCCTGAGCCGAATTCTGTCTTGAGCTCACATTGTAGAAGGTGGTCGAGTTGAAAAGAAGAGCAGGATTGGCGTTGAAGCACAACTTTCTCGTTTCGCTACATTTGGAGACGGATCGCAAAAACGCCATAACTCGCGTTCGGTTTCGGTCGAAATGAAAGATTCGGGAATGTCCAGAGGAGACGGAAAAGAAAATAAGTGAGAAGGTGCGGAGTCGTCGCGTTCGCCACCCGATGGGAGTTTCCAGAGGGTGAGAGCGGCGGAGGGGGAGTCGAATGGATAAGGCTCAAATAATAAGAAAGGGCCCTTAGGAATACTCACTCGCGTTAACGGACTTTTTATGACTATGAGCCGATTAGAAGGCTGGTTAGGAGGTGGAGATCGGTATTGGTGTGATAAACGACGAGCGGGACCCCGGGTTTCCTACGGCTCTCCGATTCGAGTTCTAAAAAGTGAAGAAATCCTCAGTTCAATTACCGACGGGGTTGCCAACCTAAAAGGCGAGACGAGGTTCCATCGATTTCCCACGCCGTATCGAAGCCAGCTCATCGATATGACGTGAGGCGGCGCTCCGAGCAGGCTAAACCCTCAACACTCCCGAGTATTTACGAATAGTTCGCCGAGCGCCGCAATTTTACTCCGGAAGCCACCGCGAGAAAACCAGGCTTGCCACAATAGATCCCAAAAAAGTAGCCCAATTTGCGATAAATTTCCCAAACTTGCAACACTGTTAACAGCCCGCACTTATAGGATTGCGGTGTTGCCAGATTAGCAACCAAAAAAATAGCCCAATTTACGATAAATCGCCCAAACTGGCAACACTGGAGAACACGCTTCAGCATAATAAAGTTCGCCATAAACTAGGGACAACCAAAGAGCCTATGCATGCTGACAAATAAGCAGCACGTTGGATAACTCTGGAGGGATCTTTTTTTTCCTCTCGCGAGCAAAGCTCCATGCCAATATTCAGCATGTTGGATAACCCTGGAGGGATGTTTTTTCCCTCTCGTGAGCAAAGCTCCATGCAAATATTCTGCAAGTAGGATAACTCTGGAGGGATATATTTCTATTCCTCTCGCGAGCAAAGCTTCAGGCCAATATTCAGCAAGTTGGATAACTCTGGAGGGATATTTTTTTTCCTCTCGCGAGCAAAGCTCCAGGCCAATATTCAGCATGTTGGATAACTCTGGAGGGATATTTTTTTTCCTCTCGCGAGCAAAGCTCCAGGCCAATATTCAGCATGTTGGCTAACTCTTGAGGGATCTTTTTTTTCCTCTCGCGAGCAAAGCTCCATGCAAATATTCTGCAAGTAGGATAACTCTGGAGGGATATTTTTTTTCCTTACGCGAGTAAAGCTCCGGACCAATATTCAGCAAGTTGGATACCTCTGGAGGGATATTTTTTTCCTCTCGCGAGCAAAGCTCCAGGCCAATATTCAGCAAGTTGGATAACTCTGGAGGGATATTTTTTTTCCTCTCGCGAGCAAAGCTCCAGGCCAATATTCAGCAAGTTGGATAACTCTGGAGGGATATTTTTGTTCCTCTCGCGAGCAAAGCTCCAGGCCAATATTCAGCAAGTTGGATAACTCTGGAGGGATATTTTTTTTCCTCTCGCGAGCAAAGCTCCATGCAAATATTCTGCAAGTAGGATAACTCTGGAGGGATATTTTTTTTCCTTACGCGAGTAAAGCTCCGGACCAATATTCAGCAAGTTGGATAACTCTGGAGGGATATTTTTTTTCCTCTCGCGAGCAAAGCTCCAGGCCAATATTCTGCAAGTTGGATAACTCTGGAGGGATCTTTTTTTTCCTCTCGCGAGCAAAGATCCAGGCCAATATTCAGCAAGTTGGATAACTCTGGAGGGATATTTTTTATCCTTTCGCGAGCAAAGCTCCAGGCCAATATTCTGCAAGTTGGATAACTCTGGAGGGATCTTTTTTTTCCTCTCGCGAGCAAAGCTCCATGCCAATATTCAGCAAGTTGGATAACTCTGGAGGGATCTTTTTTTTCCTCTCGCGAGCAAAGCTCCAGGCCAATATTCAGCAAGTTGGATAACTCTGGAGGGATATTTTTTTTCCTCTCGCGAGCAAAGCTCCAGGCCAATATTCTGCAAGTTGGATAACTCTGGAGGGATCTTTTTTTTCCTCTCGCGAGCAAAGCTCCAGGCCAATATTCAGCAAGTTGGATAACTCTGGAGGGATCTTTTTTTTCCTCTCGCGAGCAAAGCTCCAAGCCAATATTCAGCAAGTTGGATAACTCTGGTGGGATCTTTTTTTTCCTCTCGCGAGCAAAGCTCCAGGCCAATATTCAGCAAGTTGGATAACTCTGGAGGGATATTTTTTATCTTCTCGCGAGCAAAGCTCCAGGCCAATATTCTGCAAGTTAGATAACTCTGGAGGGATCTTTTTTTTTCCTCTCGCGAGCAAAGCTCCAGGCCAATATTCTGCAAGTTAGATAACTCTGGAGGGATCTTTTTTTTCCTCTCGCGAGCAAAGCTCCAGGCCAATATTCAGCAAGTTGGATGACTCTGGTGGGATCTTTTTTTTCCTCTCGCGAGCAAAGCTCCAGGCCAATATTCAGCAAGTTGGATAACTCTGGAGGGATATTTTTTATCCTCTCGCGAGCAAAGCTCCAGGCCAATATTCTGCAAGTTGGATAACTCTGGAGGGATCTTTTTTTGGATAACTCTGGAGGGATATTTTTTTCCTCTCGCGAGCAAAGCTCCCAACCAATATTCAGCAAACGTACGAAGCTACGCATAGAGGATATACGAGCCCGTGGCCTTCGATCCAGGATAAAAATAATTAAATCATGTTTATTTTATTACAAAATTTATTTAGCTCACAAAACTTATTAATACAAGTACAAAAAATTAATTTACACGTATCTATTCCATATTTGGGATTTTTAAAAAAATCCGATGAAGAACTTAGTTGTTAATATACTTAAAGCAATTTCAGTTTGTTTTTATCTAGTCAACATTTTCATCAAATTATTATACTCTCCCTCCTGAAAGAAAAATGAAAATTTATAAGAAGAATATGCGTTATCTTTGAAGGACTTACGTATAAAAACATACGTCTGTTTATTTCAAGTTCAATAGCTTGAGATAATGTGACTTGTGTTGGAGGCTCAGAAAACATTTTCACAAAGGGGCAGGTAAGTTGGTGGTTTTTGTGCTCTTCACTAAAAAATATAAAAAAATTGTGATAAAATGAGGTAAAAAAAAACATATGATGTACTACATATGTAATAGTATTGTGTAAAATGCTTTGTTTTTAAAACTCAAAATATATACATACGTTATCAAGGAATGATACTTCTTTGATTCTTACCAGCCAATATTCATAGAATAAACAAAAGAAAACTTCATCTAAAGCACAGCCAATCAGCAACACCTCACCAGGCGCGGACTGGCCCAGGGGTGCGCCCCCTAGAAGCTCAAGATATTTTATGTGTGCAAATATCCCCAAAAATTCGTGAAAAACCTCAAAATCAACATTTGTAAAGCCCAATTTTGGTTTAAAAAAACCTCGAAATCAACATTTATGAAGCCTAACTTTCGTCCAAAAACCTCAAAATCAACATTTAAAAGGCCTTTGGTCAAAAAACCTCGAAATAGACATTTATGAAGCCTAATTTTCGTCCAAAAACCTCGAAATTAACATTTAAAAATGCACATTTTCGTCAAAAACCTCAAAATCAACGTTTAAAAGGCCTAATTTTGGTCAAAAAACCTCAAAATCAACATTTAAAAGGCCTAATTTTGGTCAAAATTCCTCGAAATCAACATTTATGAAGCCTAACTTTCGTCCAAAAACCTCAAAATCACCATTTTATAAACCCAAATTTCATTCAAAAACCTCAAAATCAACATTTGTAAAGCCTAATTTTCGTCAAAACGCCCTCATAATCAACATTTATGCAGAGGCGGATCCAGGAATTTGTCCGGGGGGGGCGGACCACCAAAAATCAAAGCCCCCCCCCCTTCTAAAAAAAAAAAGTTTTAAACTTATTCTCTAAAAGGCTCTTGAAACGGTAATTTTGAAGTTTTTGACGAAAAATTGTCTCTTAAAACTTTGATTTTGAAGTTTTTAACGAAAATTATCTCTTAAAACGTTAAGTTTGAGGTTTTTGCCGAAAAATAATTATCTCTTAAAACGTTGATTTTGAGGTTTTTGATGAAAGATTGGTACTCAAATAATGTAAATTTTAAGGTTTTTGACGAAAGAGAACCTTAAAACGTTGATTTACAGGTTTTTGACGAAAAACTGTCTCCCAAAACGTTGATTTCGAGGTTTTTCAAACGAAAATCAGGTCTTAAAACCCTGATTTTGAAGTTTTTGATGAAAAAGTCGCTCTTAAAATGTTCATATTGACGAGTTTTTTGACGAATAATTGGTTTTAATTTGTTAATTTTGTCTTTTCTTAATGTTTTGCTTGGTTAATTCTCTTATAAAATTGCCTTCATTAACGTGAATTTTGGGGATTTTGTGTTCTTTCTTTCTTTTTCTTCCCTCTCCTTTTTTGGCCACGGATCGCCCACCCCCTGGATCCGCCCCTGCATTTATGACACCTTATTTTCATCCAAAAACCTCATATTCAACATTTATAAAGCCAAATCTTCGTCAAAAACCTCAAAATCAACATTTATAAATGCCTAATTTTCATCAAAAAACCTCAAAATCAACTTTAAATTGACAATTTTTTGTAAAAAAACCTCCAAATCATGGTTCAATGTTTTAAGCGCAATTTCTTTTGTCAAAAACCTCAAAATCATGGTTCAGCGTTTTAAGCGCAATTTCTTTTGTCAAAAACCTCAAAATCAACATTTTATAAACCCAAATTTCATTCAAAAACCTCAAAGTTAACATTCAAAACTTTAGGGGGGGGGACAAAGGTTTTAATTTGTTTAAAAGGGGGGCGCACTGTGAAAAAGTTTGGGATTCTCTGTTTTCACTGAATATATTTTTCTAAGAGCCAAGTTTCTGTTCTGTCAAAAGTTTCAGTCGAAACCGGGCGCCCCCTTAACTGAAAACCCACCCACACCCTAACGTCCCAGTCCGCCCCTGCACCTCACCATACTCTATACCTCGTATCCATTCACAGAATGCATCAAACCTTACGTGATGGCCCATAACTCTTTTCTATATAACCTCTCCAACATTTGATTTCCTAATTTATTGAACTTTACTCACAAAGGAACATCATCAGCTTCCCAGTACTGAAGCTCCTTGCTACAATAATAGCATCTCACCGAGTCACCAGTGCCTAAGAAGTAAAACCCAGATTTGGACATCTAGAAAATAATTAATAAACCATAAAAGAGCATAAAGTAAATTACATTCTCTGCTGACAAACTCCCATGGTGAGGCCACTTCTTTTTGTAGTGATCGAAGGACATCATGCGCCCCTTATAAGTAGACTGAAAATATAATAAAATTATATAACCGATACATTTTGAAGGCACAGGCGTGGAAAGACCAATAGAAAACCACTCCCAGACTCAACAAAGCAGCAATTTTCGTTGCTGAATGAAGATGTAGAATGGTAGATAACATGACTAGTGCCAAACATTATCAATCTTATAAGATATAATAATACAAACCATATTCAGATTCATGATTTAAAAATTCAAAACGTAATATACGATTTCGGTTACCGTGGGATTAAAAATGTGATAAGAAAAACCGCGCCGCCGGCGACCGGTTAAGTTCAGCTTGTAACGATAGATCGATAAATGAATCGATAGTTACTCAAAAAGAGTAATTTCTTGGAAAATTGATAATTAGTAATTAAGCATCATTTTTTTGATGAATGATATTTATTTTGAATGTTAAGGCTGATAAAAATGTAATCATTTCAAATTGTGGAGGGGGCGCCAATGGAGGAGATGAGACACAAAGAAATGAACATAAAATTTTAGCCATAGAGGAACTATACAAACTGCGTTTACGCATCTCTGTTTAAACTTTAGTTAAGAGAAAACTGTAAATTATTGTAGATGAAATGCTGACTTGTGAGGTTTTTTAAAATGTGGAGGGGCGTCTAATGTGGAACTGAAAAGTTTAAACAATAAGTTTGAACTTTTCTTTTTTTGAACTTGGATGAAAAAATCTGGATTTTTCGGTCCAGCGGTTTATAGCGATCGATTTGAAATTTCGCTCTATAAATATTTTTCCTTTTTACGTCACCTCCAAGGTTACGTAATTTATTTTTCCCCCTAAAAATCCTTATTTTTTATCATTTCTTTTTCTCAATAACTTTTCATTATTTTATAAATATTAAGCTAATATAATTAACTTTTTATTAAGCAATTAGAGTTTGTTTTTTAATGAAGAAATATCGATAGATTCTTTACTATCGATGTCTGTTACAGTTTAAGCGAAAAGTTTGAAAGCAAAAGAACATAATTATTTCGATTAACTTCCTCGAAAGCAAGTTTTCGGGTTTGATTTTGATTTTTACAATATTATTTATAAAAATAATGAAAATTCTTAAATTAGGGCCGTCCCCTCGAGCCTACTAGGGTGTTCATCCTTAGCAACTAAGAAACCCCAGGATGTCGCATTCCAGTAGTGAAGGCGAAATAGTGGGGATGGCCCTAGACCATCCTAGACGTATTTTTTCCAAGAAGTGTTTATTTTGAACCCCCTCCGTCCGCCTCTGGACTTATTTTAATTACTTATTTGTAGAATGGCATGGCCCAGAAAGAAAAGGGAGAGAGAGAGAGAAAACGAGAGAGCACGAAATCCCAAAGTTCACGTTATTAAAGACAATTTAATGAAAAAATTAACATGGCAAAGAATTAACAAAAGGCAAAATTAAAATTAACAAAAATTATTCGTCAAAAAAACTCTTCAAAATGAAAATTTCAAGAGCGAATTTTTCATCAAAAACTTCAAAATCAGGGCTTTAAAATTAACAACAACGAAAATTATTTTTCGTCAAAAATCCTCATATCATCGTTTTAAGGCTCTCTTTCGTCAAAAACCTCGAAATTTACATTATTTGAGAACCAATCTCTCATAAAAAAAACCTCAAAACCAACGTTTTAAAAGACCTTTTTTCGTCAAAAATCCTCAAAATCAACGTTTTAAGAGACCTTTTTTCGTCAAAAACCTCAAAATCAACCATTTATATAGCCAAATTTTCGTCAAAAATCCTCAAAATCAACGTTTTAAGAGATCATTTTCGTTTGAAAAACCTCAAAATCAACGTTTTAAAAGACCTATTTTCCTCAAAAACCTCAAAATCAACGTTTTAAGGCTCTCTTTCGTCAAAAACTTTAAATTTTACATTATTTGAGAACCAATCTTTCTTCTTGACCAAAATTAGGCTTTAAAAGTGTTGATTTTGAGATTTTTGGACGAAAATTAGGCTTGAAAAGTGTTGATTTTGAGGTTTTTTTGACCAAAATTAGGCTTTTTAAATGTTGATTTTGAGGTTTTTGGACGAAAATTAGGCTTCATAAATGTTGATTTCGAGGTTTTTGGACCAAAATTAGGCTTTAAAAGTGTTGATTTTGAGGTTTTTGGATGAAAATTAGGCATCATAAATGTTGATTTCGAGGTTTTTTGACCAAAATTAGGCTTTGGAAATGTTGATTTTGAGGTTTTTGAGGTAAATTTGGCTTTTTAAATGTTGATTTCGAGGTTTTTTGACCAAAATCAGGCTTTTTAAATGTAGATTTTGAGGTTTTTGACAAAAGAAATTGCACTTAAAACGTTGATTTTGAGATTTTTTTGACAAAAATTGGTCTTACAACTATGATTTGGAGGTTTTTGACGAAAAATTGTCAATTTTAAGTTGATTTTGAGGTTTTTTGACGAAAATTAGGCAATTATAAATGTTGATTTCGAGGTTTTTGACGAAAATTTGGCTTTATGAATGTTGATTTTGCTGTTTTTGGACGAAAATTCGGCCTCTTAAATGTTGATTTTGAGGTTTATGTACGAAAATTAGGCTTCATAAATGTTGATTTCGACCAAAATTACTCTTTTTAAATGTTGATTTTGAGGTTTTTGGACGAAAATTAGGCTTCATAAATGTTGATTTCGAGGGTTTTTTGTACAAAATTAGGCTTTTAAAATGTTGATTTCGAGGTTTTTGGACGAAAATTAGGCATCATAAATGTTGATTTCGAGGTTTTTTGACCAAAATTAGGCTTTAAAATTGTTGATTTTGAGGTTTTTGGACGAAAATTAGGCTTCATAAATGTTGATTTCGATGTTTTTTGACCAAAATTAGGCTTTTAAAATGTTCATTTTGAGGTTTTTGGACGAAAATTAGGCTTCATAAATGTTGATTTCGAGGGTTTTTTGACCAAAATTAGGCTTTTAAAATGTTCATTTTGAGGTTTTTGGACGAAAATTAGGCTCCATAAATGTTGATTTCGAGGGTTTTTTGTCCAAAATTAGGCTTTTTAAATGTTGATTTTGAGGTTTTTGGACGAAAATTAGGCTTCATAAATGTTGATTTCGAGGTTTTTTGACCAAAATTAGGCTTTTAAAATGTTGAGGTTTTTTGACGAAAATTAGGCTTTTAAATGTTGATTTTGAGGTTTTTTGACGAAAATTAGGCTTTTAAATGTTGATTTTGAGGTTTTTTGACGAAAATTAGGCTTCATAAATGTTGATTTCGAGGTTTTTTGACGAAAATTAGGCTTTTAAATGTTGATTTTGAGGTTTTTTGACGAAAATTAGGCTTTATAAATGTTGATTTTGAGGTTTTTTCATACCAAAATTAGGCTTTACAAATGTTGATTTTGAGGTTTTGACGAAAATATGGGTTTATAAATGTTGATTTTGAGGTTTTTTGACGAAAATTAGGCTTTATAAATGTTGATTTTGAGGTTTTTGACGAAAATTAGGCTTCATAAATGTTGATTTCGAGGTTTTTTGACCAAAATTAGGCTTTATAAATGTTGATTTTGAGGTTTTTTGACGAAAATTAGGCTTCATAAATGTTGATTTCGAGGTTTTTTGACGAAAATTAGGCTTTATAAATGTTGATTTTGAGGTTTTTTGACGAAAATTAGGCTTCATAAATGTTGATTTCGAGGTTTTTTGACGAAAATTAGGCTTTATAAATGTTGATTTTGAGGTTTTTGGACGAAAATTAGGCTTCATAAATGTTGATTTTGAGGTTTTTTGACGAAAATTAGGCTTTATAAATGTTGATTTTGAGGTTTTTGGACGAAAATTAGGCTTCATAAATGTTGATTTCGAGGTTTTTTGACGAAAATTAGGCTTTATAAATGTTGATTTTGAGGTTTTTGACGAAAATTAGGCTTATAAATGTTGATTTTGAGGTTTTTTGACGAAAATTAGGCTTTAAAATGTTGATTTTGAGGTTTTTGGACGAAAATTAGGCTTATAAATGTTGATTTGAGGTTTTTTGACAAAATTTGGCTTTTAAATGTTGATTTTGAGGTTTTTGACGAAATTAGGCATCATAAATGTTGATTTTGAGGTTTTTTTGACGAAAATTTGCTTTTATAATGTTGATTTTGAGGTTTTTGACGAAAAATTAGGTCATTAAATGTTGATTTGAGGTTTTTGGACGAAAATTAGGCATCATAAATGTTGATTTCGAGGTTTTTTGACGAAAATTAGGCTTCATAAATGTTGATTTCGAGGTTTTTTGACGAAAATTAGGCTTTAAAATGTTGATTTTGAGGTTTTTGACGAAAATTAGGCTTCATAAATGTTGATTTCGAGGTTTTTGACGAAAATTAGGCTTTTAAAATGTTGATTTTGAGGTTTTTGGACGAAAATTAGGCTTCATAAATGTTGATTTCGAGGGTTTTTTGTCCAAAATTAGGCTTTTTAAATGTTGATTTTGAGGTTTGTGGACGAAAATTAGGCTTCATAAATGTTGATTTCGAGGTTTTTTTGTCCAAAATTAGGCTTTTTAAATGTTGATTTTGAGGTTTTTTGACGAAAATTAGGCTTCATAAATGTTGATTTCGAGGTTTTTTGACCAAAATTAGGCTTTTAAAATGTTGATTTTGAAGTTTTTGGACGAAAATTAGGCTTCATAAATGTTGATTTTGAGGTTTTTGGACGAAAATTAGGCATCATAAATGTTGATTTCGAGGTTTTTTGACCAAAATTAGGCTTTAAAATTGTTGATTTTGAGGTTTTCGACGTTGGTTTCTGTCCCCCCCGGGCCAGTGCGCCCCTGCCCCCCCAGGATCCGTCAATGATATGAGGGTCCGTTCTCTAGATATTGAGTTTTTTCCGCCTTTTTGGGCATCCACTGTGTTACGTCATGGGGTTAATCTTCAGGACTCGAATGCGAGAACCTTCGGACATACCGTGCGATGGGTTCGCTTTCATTCCGTCGACGCTAGCGCCGTTCGACCCGTGAGGAGGGGGTTTTTATTCTCCGTCACGCCGTGTTCGCAGTTCGAGTGGCCCGATCATCATTTCGCCCATCCAGCCGAGTACCTCGTTTCTTCATTTCGTCGCCCGATTGTGGCCGCATTTGTGAGCCGCCTTCTTCACTTTTAGTCCTCCTCCACCAAGAAAGCCGGCCGGATTCCGACTATCGAAAACCCGCCGAACCCCATCGAGCCGCCGCCTCTCCGATATTCTCGAGATCGAATTATTTGTTTGAAAATGTCCGAACGCGAGGATACCGTTTATAAGGCCAAGTTAGCCGAACAGGCCGAAAGATACGACGGTAAGGCATTTCTCAACCAATTCTAACTTTTATATTTCTTCTATTTCTTTTTCATCATTTTTCATTTTATTTCTCATTTTCAGCGAACCAATTATCCCAACTAACCCTACCACAACTCATCCTTTTTATGTAATATTTGTCTTTTCCTTTAATCCTAACTTGTATATTTAGACTTTTTTGTGTATAATTAGACCTTTTTATTTCCATGTATTCATTTCTGCGTTTTAAACGTTTTCCAACTTGGTTTCACATTTTCTCCACTATCTTCCTTTTAAGGACTTTCTTATCTTTTCTTACCTTTTAGCATTATTTAACTTTTCAAAAAATAGAATTTTTGGTGATCACGTTGCTTAGGACGTCACGTTGTACGTTATGTAAGTTTAAGGGACATAAGGCCCCCTTTATAATCAAAGTCTTCAGAAAAATGACATCTTTGGGGCTTTTCCACTCATGCCAAAACACCCATAGAAGAGACAAAGTTTCCTTTTCATAGCTGTCAACTTTCAAACCTTTTTTTATATTAAAAGGGCAAATTTGACATCGGTTCGGAGGGCTCAAATTTTGTCTGCATTTTATTGATTTTCAATAGGTAGATGGAATTTTTATGCCTCTTTTATTTAATACGAATTATGATGCTTGGAAGAGCTTATTTGACAATTTATCAAGGTTATCGATCTTGCATTTTCTGAATAATTTTTAGTTTTTCTAAAAATGTCCGGTGACTTGAAAGATTTTACACCTTATGGGTACCTTTTAAGCATATCTGGGACGAAGTCTAAAAGGATAATCAAGCTAGATTTGGAACCTTTTTCGACTAGAAAAGACAGTTTTTGGCCATAATTGACAAGGAAAGACATATTATTAGATGAATTAGGACACTTTTTAACCATTGGGCCTGTTTTTAACCATTTTTGACTGGAAAAGGCCCTTTGCAGCCTGATTTTGACCTTTTTTGATTTTAAAAAAGACAGTTTTTGGACATTTTTGACAAAAAAAAGTCACTTTTTTGGAAGTTTTTTGACCAGATTTTGACCCTTTTTGACAGGAAAAGACACTCTTCAGACAATTTTTGGACCTTTTTGACGAGAAAAGTTGCTTTTTAGACAGTTTTTGACCATTGAACCCCTTCTCAGCCTGATTTTGAATCTTTTTTTGACAAGAAAAGGCCCTTTTCAGCCAGATTTTGACCCTTTTTTGACCAAAATATAAAAAAGACAGTTTTTAGACATTTCTGACGAGAAGAGTAAATTTTAGACAGTTTTTGGACATTTTTGACAAGAAAAGTCACTTTTTAGGAGTTTTTTGAACAGATTTTGACAATATTTGACAAGAAAAGACACTTTTCAGATAATTCTTGGATCTTTTTGACGAGAAAAGTCGCTTTTTAGACAGTTTTTGGCCATTGAACCCTTCTCAGCCTGATTTTGAATTTTTTTTATTTTACAAGAAAAGGCCCTTTTCAGCCAGATTTGACCTTTTTTTGACAAAAAAATAAATAAAAAAGACAGTTTTTGGACATTTTTGACAAAAAAAAGTAAAATTTTAGACAGTTTTTGACACTTAGACGAGAAAAGGCCCTGATTTTGAACCTTTTATTGACAAGGACCTTTTTCAGCCAGATTTTGACCTTTTTTGACATAAAAGAAATGACAGTTTTTGGACATTTTTGACAAGAAAAGTAAATTTTTAGACAGTTTTTGACACTTTGACAAGAAAAGTCACTTTTTAGGAAGTTTTTTGACCAGATTTGGACCCTTTTTAACAAAAAAAAGACACTCTTTAGACAGTTTTTGGATCTTTTTGACAAGAAAAGTAGTTTTTTAGACAGTTTTTGGCCATTGTACCCTTCTCAGCCTGATTTTGAATCTGACAAAGGAAGACCCTTTTCAGCCAGATTTTGACCTTTTTTGACATAAAAAATCGCTTATTAGACAATTATTGGCCATTGAACCCTTCTCAGCCTGATTGTGAACCTTTTTTTGACAAGGAAAGACCCTTTTCAGCCTGATTTTGAACACGATGTTGACCCTTTGACAAGAAAAGACACATTTAAGACAGTTTTTGAACCTTTTTGACTAAAAAAAAGTCACTTTTCAGACAGTTTTTGACCCTTTTTTTTTTATCAAAAAAAGGCATTTTTTAGACAGTCTTTGTACCTTTTTAACTATTAAAGTCACTTATCAAACAGTTTTTGACCAAAAAAAGGCAGTTTTTGACCCTGAAAAGAAAAAGCACTTTTTAGACATTTTTTTGCCAAAATTTATTGCCCTTATTTAGAAACTCGCATTTTTTGGACTTGTTTATGCTCGTTTTTTTGACCATACCAGGCTATACCCTTTAAAATTGGTCTAAGAACGCGTGACTCATTCTGAATCATTACCAATCTGTTAGTTCAAGATAAGGTAACGTTATTGCTTTTAAAAGAGAAGGGAAAAAAAAATCCATGTTGGCGAAAAATAGTCAGCAAATAATTTTAGTCCATTTTTGATATTTTAAGTATTTGCATTTATATGTTGACCTGTGGTTTTGGTGTACAATTTCAGACCCCATTAATCGTTTTCTTCTTTCAGAAATGGTCGAAGCCATGAAACTCGTCGCATCTCTCGACCTCGAACTTACAGTCGAAGAACGTAATCTCCTCTCTGTAGCGTACAAAAATGTCATTGGCGCCCGCCGTGCTAGCTGGAGAATCATCAGTAGTATCGAACAAAAAGAAGAGAATAAGGGAGCCGACGAGAAATTAGACATGATTCGCCAATACAGATCGCAGGTATTCAAAGCCTTTGTAATTTTTTTCTTTTTTTCTGCAATATCTCGAAAACCGTTAGTCGTAGGCGAAATTATTTTTAGTACAAAATTAAAGATAATTGAATTTGCTTTAATTTTGAGCTAATACAATTTTTTGTAGGACCAAACGTATCTGAGCTACGAGGTGGGAAAAAAACGGGGTTTTCTATTTTGACCTCTGAATGAGGGAAGACGTCATCTAATCAAAAAATTGTACTTAATAAAAGTTGTAGAGAATTTAATTTCCTTTTAAAAGCAACTCTCAAAAGGCAATTAACAATAAATAGACAGGGGTGGGGGTAAATTTCAAAAAAGTTAAAAACAAATTTCATTCAAAAATTGAAATTTCAAAAAATGTTATAAAAACAAAATTAAAACTTATAAAATTTGCTACAGGTTTGATTTACTAAGATTTTTTCTAGGACTAAAGGTTTCTGAGCTATGAGGCAACAAAAGTTAGGAAGCTAATTTTTTTAAAGATATTCATTTTTTCCTAGGATCTCAGCACTAACCCTGTGGATTTCAACCCCCTAACTCCTCTTTAATTAAAATTAATTATAAACTTTTTTCAGGTCGAAAAAGAGCTCCGAGAAATCTGTTCAGATATCCTTGGAGTCCTTGAAAATCATCTCATTCCATGTGCTTCATCTGGTGAATCAAAAGTCTTTTATTATAAGATGTAAGTGAGGCCTTTTAACGACTTTTTATATTAGAAATCGTTTTTAAATTACTATTTTTACAGGAAAGGAGATTACCATAGGTACTTAGCTGAATTCGCCACAGGTAATGACCGCAAAGTGGCAGCAGAGAGCTCTTTGGTCGCATACAAAGCGGCTAGTGATATCGCGATGACAGAATTACCTCCAACCCACCCTATAAGGTGAAAAAAAAAATCAATTTTCGATGTGTTTTTTATTCTTTTTTTCACTTCAGGCTTGGATTGGCCCTGAACTTTTCGGTATTCTATTACGAGATCCTCAACTCTCCCGATAGGGCGTGTAGGCTGGCCAAAGCAGCGTTCGACGATGCGATAGCTGAACTAGACACCCTTTCCGAAGAAAGCTACAAAGACTCCACCTTAATAATGCAACTTCTCAGGGATAACTTAACACTGTGGACCTCCGATATGCAAGGTAAGGCCTCAGGCAAATTTTTTCGGTTTTTTGCCAATATCTCGAAAGCCGTAGGTCGTAGGCGAAAAACTTTTAAGAACAAAATTAAAGCTTATTAAATCTGCTACAAATTTGATCTACTGAGATTTTTTCTAGGACCAAAAGTTTCTGAGATATAAGCCGACAAAAAAGCGGGTGTTTCGATTTTTACGAAAAAAGTGAGGTTTTAGAAAAGTGAAAAAATGAGGGAAGACTTCATCTAATCAAAAAGTTTACTTAGTAAAAGTTGTAGAGAATTCAATTACCTTTTAAAACTCTTTCTCAAAATTAACATTTGGACTTATGAAAGTTTTTCTTGAATTCAACGAACCTTTTTCGGTTTTTTGCCAATATCTCGAAAACCGTAGGTCGTAGGCGAAAAACTTTTAAGAACAAAATTAAAGCTTATTAAATTTTCTTCAAATTTGATCTACCGAGATTTTTTCTAGGACCAAAAGTTTCTGAGATAAAAGCCGACAAAAAAATGGGTTTTTTGATTTTTACTTATGAAAAAAGTCAGATTTTAGAAAAGTGAGAAAAAATAAGGGAAGACTTCATTTAATCAAAAAAGTTTACTTAGTAAAAGTTGTAGAGAATTCAATTACCTTTTAAAACTCTTTCTCAAAATTAACATTTGGACTTATGAAAGTTTTTCTTGAATTCAACAAACCTTTTTCGGTTTTTTGCCAATATCTCGAAAACCGTAGGTCGTAGGTGAAAAACTTATAAGAACAAAATTAAAGCTTATTAAATCTGCTACAAATTTGATCTACTGAGATTTTTTCTAGGACCAAAAGTTTCTGAGATATAAGCCGACAAAAAAAAATGAGTTTTTTGACTTTTACCTATGAAAAAAGTCAGATTTTAGAAAAGTGAGAAAAAATGAGGGAAGACTTCATCTAATCAAAAAAGTTTACTTAGTAAAAGTTGTAGGGAATTCAATTACATTTTAAAACTCTTTCTCAAAATTAACTTTTGCACTTTTGGAAGTTTTTCTTGAATTCAACGAACCTTTTTCGGTTTTTTGCTAATATCTCGAAAACCGTAGGTCGTAGTGTAATGAACCCATATGATTTGATTTACCAAAAAACTTATAAGAACAACATTAAAGCTTATTAAATCTGCTACAAATTTGATCTACTGAGATTTTTTCTAGGACCAAAAGTTTCTGAGATATAAGACAAAAAAAAGGTTTTAACTCTTTCTCAAAATTAACTTTTGGATGTTTTTCTTGACTTCAACGAAACTTTTTTCTTGTTTCAGGCAATAGTGAACAGAAAGACCAACAATTGCAGGATGTCGATGATCAAGACGTGCCATAACTCAGTGAAAAACCGTCGGAAAGTTAATTTTAAGTACGGACAAGTGAAGTGAGGGTGTCAAAACATTCTAAGGGTGAACCTTTCATCTTGATTATTGTGGTTGAACATTGTTTAGGTTACAGTCAACAAACCAGACTTGTAAATTTTCGTCCGCATTTTTTTTTCTCCTTTTATTTTCCGAAAGCTTTTTACTAGTTCCCATTGCATTCGTCCTAATCATTCCTTTATTATTAGTTCGTTCTACCTTGCGAATTGTACTATTAAGCATTTATTAATATTAGAATTGTATTCTTTGTTTTCTCTTACATTATTGGAAAAAATTTACATGGTGTTGGTTTGAAAATTTGTCCTTTATAAGGCAATAAAACAAAAAAAAATCAATGCAATATACTTGACTAACTTTTAACAGCGTATTGATTATTAGACCATTTGTAGGGATTCACTATTTTAAACCATTGGTTAAATTAACTAGTTTAGCTTGTAGAGGAATCGTTGTACCATTCTAGGTAAAGGCCATAGATTACGAACAATTTTTTAAACAATTTCATTTACAGGGGGGGTATCTTTTTATCCAGATTTTTAGCCGCACCATCTATGTCTTTACCTGGAAATTCATTCCCAGAAATTATTTAAAAGTAAGAAACAAAGATTAGCTTCGATTGTGTGTTTGAAAATTTGTCGTAACATCATTAAAACCCGTGGAAAAAAACAAAAAAACACTGTTTCGTCAGTGAATTAGCTTTAAAATCAGCTTATAATGTAAGATATTTAACGATGTTTTATGTAATAGATACAGTACGTGTATTTATTTTACAATATAGTAGAGAAATCTTTTTGTGTGAACTCATCCTATTGGCATTTAATTAGTACAAGATGGAATTCTTTATTTCGTGCACATCTGTCATTAGAGGTTATATAGTTGTGCTGAAGAGAAACAAAATACTTAACTTGATAAATATATTTTATTTATATAAAAAGGATTGAAGTCAACATATTTTTATTAAGGTTTGTCATTTTCTAATCTTTTCTTTTTCTACAAAATTTTTATATTTATAAAACAACAGTAATTTGGGACTGTCACCATAATTTATTTTTTCATTTTTTTGCCATGCGTCTTGTGTTTCATGGATTTTCTTTTTGTTTCATGCATTCCATGATAGCTTTTAAGTTTAGATTTTCAAATATTCTGAATGTGCTTGCTTTACAAAATAACGAAAAAAAAAGAATATTATTTGAGAGAAATTAATTAATACTAAATACTATAAACAAAACGTAATAATTTTGTCAAATTGATGTACTTATGTTTGATGTTCATATTAAAAATAAATTCTGTTGAAATAAATCACCATTTTTATATAGACATACATATTTCAGATTTGAGTTGTTCAGATAATTTGCACTGATAATGAATAAATAGGTTGTTTTTACTCTCGATAAAGAAATTACATGTCATAAAAAAGTAAAGGGAGTTTTATTTGACACATTTTGGGTTCTGAGAGCTTCAAATGGAACACGGGGGGGATTATGCCCTGTGGCGTCTCTTATTAGTTCTTCAGTATTGCACTAGGTTTTTAATGGTATAGATCAGAGGTTCCCAAACTTTTTCACAGTGCGCCCCCCCTTTTAAACAAATGAAAACCTGTGCCCCCCCCCCAGTTTTGAGGTTTTTGACAAAATGAATTGCTCTTAAAACTTTGATTTTGAGGTTTTTGACAAAAAAAGGCTCTTAAAACCTTGATTTTGAGGTTTTTGACGAAAAATGTCACCTAAAACTTTAATTTTGAGGTTTTTTGACGAGAATTGGGCTTCACAATCAATGTTCATTTTAAGGTTTTTGACGAAAATGCGGCTCTTAAACCTTGATGTTGAGATTTTTGACGAAAAAAGGCTCTTAAAACTTCGATTTTAAGGTTTTTGACGAAAATTTGGCTCCTCGATTTTGAGATTTTTGACGAAGAACGGCTCTTGAAACCTTGATTTTGAGGTTTTTGACGAAAAATGTCTCTTAAAACTTTGATTGTGAGGGTTTTTACTTTTTTAACGAAAATTGGGCTTCACAACCAATGTTGATTTTAAGGTTTTTGACGAAATTTGTCTCTTAAAACCTTGATTTTGAGATTTTTGACAAAAAAAGGCTCTTAAAACTTTGATTTTGAGGTTTTTGGACGAAAATTGGGCTTTAAAAATGTTGATTTTGAGGTTTTTGGACGAAAATTGGGCTTTAAAAATGTTGATTTTGAGGTTTTTGGACGAAAATTGGGCTTTAAAAATGTTGATTTTGAGGTTTTTGACGAAAGTTTGGCTCTTGAAACCTTAATTTTGAGGTTTTTGACGAAAAATGTCTCCTAAAACTTTAATTTTGAAGTTTTTTGATGAAAATTGGGCTTCACAATCAATGTTCATTTTAAGGTTTTTGACGAAAATTCGGCTCTTAAAACCTTGATTTTGAGATTTTTGACGAAAAAAGGCTCTTAAAACTTTGATTTCGAGGTTTTTGACGAAAATTTGGCTCTTGAAACCTTGATTTTGAGGTTTTTGACGAAACGTGGTCTCTTAAAACCTTGATTTTGAGGTTTTTGGACCAAAATTGGGCTTTACAAACCTTGAGTTCGATTTTTTTTACGAAAATTTGGCTCCTCGATTTTGAGATTTTTGATGAAAAACGGCTCTTGAAACCTTGATTTTGAGGTTTTTGACGAAAAATGTCTCTTAAAACTTTGATTTTGAGGTTTTTTGACGATAATTGGGCTTCACAACCAATGTTGATTTTAAGGTTTTTGACGAAATTTGGCTCTTAAAACCTTGATTTTGAGATTTTTGACAAAAAAAAAGCTCTTAAAACTTTGATTTTGAGGTTTTTGACAAAAATGTGGCTCTTAAAACCTTTATTTTGAGGTTTTTGGACGAAAATTGGTCTTTACAAATCTTGATTTTGAGGTTTTTGACGAAAATTTAGCTCTTAAAACCTCGATTTTAGTGAACATGGTATCCAAATTATGGTCCATTTGTGGCCGCCACTGAAAAAAGAAGACAAATGTGAAAGCCAAGCATTCAGCATGATTGGCATAAACAAGAGATGCTTTTAATAAAATTGTAACAATGAATTTATTTCATTTTTCTTTTTACAAATTATAACAAAAATGTTCAACATTTCTTCGCGACCCAACAGAAAAAGTTGGCTTTCATCTGAAGAAAAAAAAATATCCATGCTTGATGATTGAAGGGTAACATCAATGAAAAACAGCCAAAAGTTGGGACTGAACCGTGAAAATTTTTCGTTTTAACTTTCCCTCCGCTAAATCGAACAATTTAGGGCTTAGAGTGTAAAATTATGGTAAAATAATATACAAAAATAATGTTCCGAGAGAAATAAAGTTATTGGGTACGGGAAAATGAAGTCGGATGAAGGATTCTGGAATGCATTTCTTTGATCAAAGGAACTGTGTAGGCGACACACTCGTCCCATCCTGGAAGTCTCCAAGCACTTTCTCTTGTCTCTTTCCTCGCATGAAGATCTTTATAGCCTGAGAGAATTTTCAGATCAACAAAATAAACAAAATTGATGAAATTCTTACACCAAATGTGATGGACGTTGTAGAGTCGCCCGACTTGAGAAAAGAAACCGGCAAAAGCTTCTTTGTTATTACGTCTGTAATTGATCGCTCTTGCCCAATTGTTCCCCCATTCGATCATCGTGCCAGGTTTCAAGCTGTAACTTCTTATTTCGTAAATATTATTACCCTCTCTCATTTCGATCTGAGGCCAGTAGCTAAACGATAACAAATATTGCAAATGTCTAGACCGTAAATATCCTCCTCTTTCTTCTTGGAGTTTTATAAAGTCCTAAGAAAAAAGATTAGTAAAAAGATAAAGAAAAAGATGTCTTACTTGATCCGTAGCGAGGATCTTTTTTGCTCCGTCAATTCCAGCGAATCCTCCGGTGTGCTTCCATAGGTGGAGGACTTGGTCCATATCCCCTACCTGGACGGTCCATGACCCGACTAATTCGCTGTGAAGTTCTTTCTGACTTTCGACAAGTTGCACAGTCTTTTCACTGAGGAAAAACAAATAATTAAACACCTCAAATGAAATTAAAGACGGTTCGTATAGAGGCACTGGATGTCTACAGATCTTTATCGTCTATAGAGGGTCATTGACGTCTATAGAGGAAAATTAAGAGGTCTATAGAGGGTCATATACGTCTATAGAGGGTAACTGACGTCTATAGAGGATAACTGATGTCTATAGAGGGTAATTTAAGTCTGTAGAGGGTAATTTACGTCTGTAGAGGGTAGTTTAAGTCTATAGAGTGTAATTGACGTCTATAGAGTGTAATTGACGTCTATAGAGGGTAATTGACGTCTATAGAGGGTAATTCACGTCTATAGAGGGTAATTCACGTCTATAGAGGGTAATTGACGTCTATAGAGGGTAATTGACGTCTATAGAGGGTAATTTACGTCTAAAGAGGGTAATGGACGTCTATAGAGGGTAAATGGCGTCTATAGAGGGTCATTAAGGTTTATAGAGGGTCATTAAGGTTTATAGAGGGTCATTAAGGTCTATAGAGGGTAATTAAGAGGTCTATAGAGGGTAATTGACGTCTATAGAGGGTCATATACGTCTATAGAGGGTAACTGACGTCTATAGAGGGTAACTGACGTCTATAGAGGATAACTGACGTCTATAGAGGATAACTGACGTCTATAGAGGATAACTGACGTCTATAGAGGATAACTGACGTCTATAGAGGATAACTGACGTCTATAGAGGATAACTGACGTCTATAGAGGATAACTGACGTCTATAGAGGATAACTGACGTCTATAGAGGGTAATTTACGTCTGTAGAGGGTAATTTACGTCTGTAGAGGGTAGTTTAAGTCTATAGAGTGTAATTGACGTCTATAGAGGGTAATTGACGTCTATAGAGGGTAATTTACGTCTATAGAGGGTAATTTACGTCTATAGAGGGTAATTTACGTCTAAAGAGGGTAATTTACGTCTAAAGAGGGTAATTGGCGTCTATAGAGGGTAATTGGCGTCCATAGAGGGTAATTGGCGTATATAGAGGGTCATTGACGTCTATAGAGGGTCATTAAGGTCTATAGAGGGTCATTAAGGTCTATTTACGGAGGGTCATTGACGTCTATAGAGGGTCATTAACGTCTATAGAGGGTCATTGACGTCTATAGAGGGTCATTGACGTCTATAGAGGGTAAATGGCGTCTATAGAGGGTAATTGACGTCTATAGAGGGTAATTGACGTCTATAGAGGGTCATTGACGTTTACGGAGCGTCAATGACGTCTATAGAGGGTCATTGAAGTCTATAGAGGGTCATTGACGTCTATAGAGGGTAATTGACGTCTATAGAGGGTCATTGACGTCTATAGAGGGTCATTGACGTCTATAGAGGGTCATTGACGTCTAAAGAGGGTCATTGACGTCCATAGAGGGTCATTGACGTCCATAGAGGGTCATTGACGTCCATAGAGGGTCTATATTTTATTGTTTATAGAGGGTCTATGTTTTATATTTTATAGAGGGTATACATTTAATATCTGCTATAGATGGTCTATTTTTAATATCTGCTATAGAGGGTCTATTTTTAATATCTGCTATAGAGGGTCTATAGTTTACCTTCTATGGAGTGTCTACATATATAGGGGGTATATTATATTATATATCGGGTTCTCATCATCTATAGAGGGTTCTCATCGTCCATAGGGGATCTTTATCATCTATTGTGTGTCTTTATGGGTATGACCCTCTATAGATAATAAATTTTATCTGCTATGGAGGGTCAAAACCTTAAAATTTAGTTCTTCTAATATATCCAAATGGAATATTTTCTATTAATGAGCCCGTTGTAAACATCGAATGCCTCAGGCGAAAAATCTATTTTAAACATAATCCGATTAAGAATGCGGAAAAGAGAATGTAAAGAAAAAAAGGTTTTTCTCAAATTGTTTTTCCGTTTAACCATAGACGTACACTGTCATTAGAGAAGAGATTCTTACTAATTCGATAAATATTTATCCCTTGAATCAGGTCTCATATTATGCGTTTGAAGTTCGTAAATTACATCTTTATCCGAGAGCATTCTAGAATGGGGCTCCTTGGTAGGCTCGATCCTCCTGACTAGAAGTTTGCTGAACCATCCTTCTCTGCTCTCCCTCAGTTCAGTCGACGTCGAAAAAGCTCGGCTGAAACCATCAAAAGGGGCCAATTAAAAGATTAATATCTTTAGTATCTTTATATAATAATGAAAGATAAAAAAGTGTTTAATCATAAGTAGATGAAAACATGAACTTTTTATTACGAGTTTTTTCTTCATTTCAATGAATTCAATGCTCAAATTATTAAATTCATCAAATTGAATGTCGCCATTGTTTACATAATAGTCAAATGAGCGAACCTCCAGCGTGTTTCATTGGCTCAAATAGTCGATCCCATATGTTTGTTTAATTAGAGGGTGATTGGTGATGAATGTTTTATTAAAATGAGCTCACCTTTTGTTATAATTGTTGAAAAATCGGCAGAAGTTTAGCCTTCTCCCGAGGTAAGAGGCCATTTTGGGGGGAGAGCGGTTGATAAAATGAAAACACGAAGTGGAGAGTCGGGAGGAGAGAGTGACACGAACCCGAAACGTTTTCTTCGGGAGGGGGGAGGGGAGAACTGATAACGGTTATCAGTGATATCAAATTTTCGATGGGGGTTTATCTATTTTTTTTTAATCTGATATCCAATGTACGCATAACGGGTTCCTCAGTCAATATTCTGGTGACCTCCGTTGGGCGGACGTTATGTCTCACCCAAGGGGCCAACTTGGTCGAAATTCATTGGATTTGTATGCCAAATAATTCAAAGAACAAGGGGAAGAAAAGCACGTTTTAGGCATTTAAAACAAAAATTTATGCATATTTTAATATAGGTAATCACTAATCAAAATATACAGTTATAAACCTCAGCCTAATGACTATGTATACCTACTGGTATTGTATAATACTGCCAATTTAGAATAAAATTGGTAACATTTATATAGTTACGACCATTATAGGGCACTTAAAGAAGGTAGAAATAGCTAAAAATGCGCCAAACTTGTATGGAGCGAGGCGATATTCTGAGTGGTCAGCTCAAAAGGAACATTTCGATTCCTCAGCTCCATGTTGACAAATTGACTTGATTTTTGGCACAAATATTCTTTATTATGATGTTAAGAAGCCCTGAAAATTTCAAGTCGATCGGGCCATTGGGAGCTGAGAAAACGCAATGTCCCTTTTGGGTTGAGGGGGCGAACAAGGCTGGTTTAGCATTATGTTAGCCATGTCAGACATCCAAAAAATAACATTTATAGAGTTACGACCATTATAGGGCACTTAAAGTAGGTAGAAATTGCTAAAAATGCGCCAAACTTGTATGGCGCGAGGCGATATTCTGAGTGGTCAGCTCAAAAGGAACATTCGATTCCTCAGCTCCATGTAGACAAATTGACTTGATTTTTGGCACAAATATTCTTTATTATGATGTTAAGAAGCCCTGAAAATTTCAAGTCGATCGGGCGATTGGGAGCTGAGAAAACGCAATGTCCCTTTTGGGTTGAGGGGACGAACAAGGCTGGTTTAGCCATGTCAGAATCCAAATAAACATTTTTTGATTTTCACTTTTTTAAGATTTTGATAGGTGATGTTGGACAACTTTCCTAACCTCACTTAACCTACAGGTTAATTGAGCTTTTGATAATCTTAAGGTATAAAAATAGTCTATAAATTATCAAAAAGTGGTTAATATTCTTATGAGTAACTTAGTTGCTTTGTTGCTGCTGCTTTTCTCTGATAGTGACCGGAAGAGGTGGAGGAGGAACGTCAGGAATATCGGGATTTATTGGCTTATGGTTTCGAATATTTTGCGGAAGTACGGGCTCTATTCGTGGGACTTGAGGCTTCGATTCGACGGTAGGGAAGCTTCGAGTTTCCGGCGTTTCGTGCTTAGTTTCGTAGCTACTTCTGTCCGAAACGTAGACCGAACTAACGGGCTGGAGGACCGGCGATATGACCGGGTACGCCTGGCTTGGGACAAGCATTTCGTTCGAGGAAAGCAGAACGTTGTAGATCCTAGGCACCTTAAGTAGACCTGAACTTTCGCCGGCTGCCTCGCATCTCCAAAGCAGCCCCAAAGCGACCAACTAAAAAAAAAAATTTTTTAAAGTAGTTAACTTTTTTACACTAAATCTTTGCAAATTACATGTTTTTATTTATTTTTAAGAAATACTCCTGTTTGTGCTAGGCCTTTTTTCCGGCACAGGCAGGAAGTCGATGTAATTTTGATTAGTGGGAAGTTTAAGACTTACTTGGAGGAAGATGAATTCGCCAGTCTTCATTGGAGTGGATCGTGAAGGTAAATAGGCTCATGGACTTGATACCAAGGCTAATCTCCTCTCCCGACTCCCACCAGGAGGACAACACGCGGCGGCTAAGCCCACGGAGAGACGCTTCCTCGGACCTCTTCTTTGTCTTTTCTTAAGAAAACGCAACGATAATCCTTCGAACGTTTAAACAGAAAGTGGAGGGGAAAATGAGGATGACAAAATTCACCTATCACGATTTTTATTTTTTATCCGAAGGATATTCTACCCACGTGGACAGTTTCAGTCCTTGAAAACAACATTTTACCTGCAATAAATTAAAATATTTTTGGAATAACTCCACTTTTTTATTGGAAAAACTCATTTTGAGGGTAAAGTGCAGCCATTCGTAACTCCCAGAGCAAAAAGCTTGAGACTAGCAACCTATAGCACGAACTCCAGTATAATTATTGAAGTCCTTCATATCTTTTGTACCCCTCTTAAGACATTATTGCAATTTTCTAAATAATTTGCATCTTTCATACGTGCTGAGCTGCAGAAATTAGGTTATATGATGGAATCCGAAGCTGTTCTTTTACATCAAAACGAGTGGATCCTTATTGTTGGCCAACAATTAAAATATTTGCTTTGTCATAATATGTTTTATTGGATTAAAATTTTTTATGCTCATTACATAAAACTAATATATCCTAAAACTTAACATTTTATGTACAAAATACCCACTCGAAATCGAGTCTGGTTTTGAACATTAATAAATAATATCACGGTACCTATTAAGTACAATAATTTAAGTCTTCTTTTTTTCGTCGTTCATCTTCAAATTTTGGGTTCGCTCGAATTGCTATATGGAGACCATTTCGACGGTCGTGAGCTTCATGAACATCAGCGAGGAGAACTCCGGATGCTCGGCAGCATAGACGATCAGGGTCGGACTTACGATCACCATCAACAATACGATAACAATCCACAATAGCAAGATCATCTGAAAAAATGAAAATAATAAATATCTACTAAAAAAACACGACAAAGGTGAAGAAACTCAAGAACATCCTATGCAGCCTAGATGTTCTTTCGCTCGTCCATTCTAAGAGATGGAGTGTCCAAAATCCAGGAACACGATGTACTCAGGATCACCTCCAATATTTGTATTTTATATTTTTCGCATAAAAATAAAAAGATCGAAGAGTGAAATCAATGTTAATCGTACGCTTGATGTTGAAAGGAACCGGTGACTGTTGCAACAACTGACTGACCCAGTAAAAACGTACTAAGTAACCAAATAGGTCTGAATCATACCTTTGCATGGTAAAACTTCACTTTTTCTTTTCTTCATTTTGCTTATCAAAATAAAGAAAACGTAAAAAAACAAGTGGAATTTTGCAATTTTGAAAGCAAACAAAAGATTAGACAAAAAAAGCTAAAGATCGGTCAATGCAAGCAGCTTTTCTGGGTTTTTTCGGCGAGGTCGAAAAACGAATAATTTTGAAACACCTTGGAACTTTAACTACATGCTATTTCCGGTTTTCGAACAACTTTACTCTAGAAAAATTCAAAAGAAGACAATTTTCGAAATATTTATTGGTAATACGTATTATTTTTTTGCCAACTTTTACAGAAACCAAGGGGAGTACCATCCCTAACCACTAAAGCGAGTTTTTTTCATATAAAACCGTCAATATCTCAAATTCCCTTAATAATTTCAAATTTCCGGTGCCAGATTTGGAATCAGCGTTAAATTTTACATTAGAAATGATAGTTTTTAACCATTCATGATAACCACAAATCCCAAAATAGAGAAGTAAAATAACCTCTAGCGGTTTGATATGTAATTTTGGAAAAATTTTGAAAAAAAAGAAAAAAATATTTGCCGTTATAATGAATAGTTAAAAACTATCATTTCTAATGTAAAATTTAACGCTGATTCCAAATCTGGCACCGGAAATTTGAAATTATTAAGGGAATTTGAGATATTGACGGTTTTATGTGAAAAAACGTGTTTTTAGTGGGAATGTATATATACAATATCATCATTCCAAGACTGGAATTCCAAGAGATAGGAAACCCTAGGAAACGAAGAAGAAGAAAAATTGAACCTATATTCAGGAAAAATCATTGTTTAGACAATTTTCTCGTATACGAATGTATAGAAAAGACATTTTTCATTCAATGAGCAATATTCTTATCTGATCGAACTTTTAGGCGGAAATGTGCTATGCGACCAAAAAAAATTACGCTACATCCTCCGCTCTATAATTTCAAAACTGTTGATCTTGAGCAAAGTCTACGTTCTTATGGAAGTTTCGAGAGAAACCAAGGATTAAAAGGGGTTCATTATAAAGTTTTTTTTAAAAAGTGTCCCAGACGGCTAATTTTGTAATTAAAAAAGACAGAATTGGGTCAACTTTTTTCATGTAAAATAAAGTTAAGTTTTGTAATGCGGATTTCAAGTTGATTTGCGCAAGGGTGTTAAGATGAGGGAGCGTCCTTCAATCTTCAAATGAAAAAACTAAGAAATAAAAGTTCAGAACTTGGACGTTTCGACATCGCTTCGGGTGAAGGTCGGAGAACGCCTTTTGTTCTTTTGAAGGGCTCAACTTCCATCAAGTTTTTTATTTGCAAAGATTTTTTCCCCCTTAAGTCCACTTAAGACATACGTACCTTTATTTTTTCATAAAAAAAACGCTTCTTTCTCACCACCACCAAGGCAGTCCTGTAACACAAACGTTGCATCTTAAAAATACTTGAAAACAGCGAAATAAAAATAAGCCTAGAGCTAATATGTTAGCCAAAATAGGTGCTTAAGTTCTGAAGATTTTCACGAAAAGACAAAAGTTCAGCATAAAATTGTTTAGTTGATATAAAAAGTTAACTTTGGATTGAAGAGCTAAGGGTGTTTGAAAACGCGTTACCACAGCAGAGCTCCAAAAAATTTTCTGCATTTTTGGTAAATACAAGGTTTTCAAGTTTCCATAATAAAGGAAAGCTAGAATTTCGCCCATGCGTGGTTTTTCGTAAATATTTGAAAAGAAAAGATTTGCGACTTACTCAGGTTTGTGAGCAGGAGCAGAATGAATTGTGAAGGCGTCCGAGTGTATAAGAACCCGCGTTGGGATCCTTGGAGAGATCCCCTCTCCGGTCTTTCTGCAACAGCCTCGCGACTTGCTCGACCTTTGCCTTGCGACATAATGGATCCTTAAATTTAGATACCTACTAAAAACCTTTTTTTCTATTTAATCTGGAGATTTAAATCGCAAATAGAGATCGCTATCGAGTCTTTGAAAAGTGCATTTACATTCTCTTGTCATTGAGAGTTTTAAAATGGTTTCGTCAATGGACCCTTTTTGGGTAGAAACATGCTTTTAAAGCTTGAAACTTCCGTACAATGTAAATTCGGAAGTAATGAGAAAGGCGTCCAATGAGCACCTTGAAGTCAAAATCGGTAAACAGGCTATTGATTTCTATGTAAAATTGCACGAGGAATCTGATGACATCAATAAAAAAATTCTAGGACCAATATTTTTCGAGTTATCGCTAAAAAACCGCTTTTGGAACTAAGTAAACTACCTCAGGAAAATTTTTTTCGTCAAAAACAACATCATATTCGTACTTAGCACCCAAAAAAACGTGTAGATATTAAATTTTATCAAGATTAAAAAATAAAAGTTTTTTCCCTTAGTGATTCCTTGATAAAATTTAATATCTGTAAGTTTTTTGGGGTTCTGAGTACGAATATAATGTTCTTTTTGAAAAGAAAATTTTTCCTGGGGTAGTTTACTTAGTTCCAAAAGCGGTTTTTTAGCGATAACTCGAAAAACAACGGTCTTAGAATTTTTTAATTGGTTCCATCGGATTCCTCGTGCGATTTTACATATAAATCAATAGCCGGTTTGTCAATTTTGAAAAATTCGTATTTTAACTTCAAGAGGGTGCCACGCCCCCTGGGGCCCATTGGAAGAAACGCCAGGTATAGACAGATGGAACCAAGAATTTTTAATGTCTTGGTAATCAAATAATCGTTTTATCTAGATTTCCAATCCAAGAAATCTCCAAAGCTAAGAAAAAGAAGCAAAAAAGAAAGACATGACCCAAATGAAGGCTATTAGGAGCAGTGATGTAACCATGTAAAAAAAACATAATAAAATCATTGTTTTCCCACGTTTTTGAAAGATTTTCATACTGACCCTTCTTACCACTGATTGCTCCAACCATTCACTTATCCAAAACTACCCAATCAATGCCCAATGCCTGAACATCCATACCTGAAAACGAGGAAATCTTTTGAGGAAGTTATAAATAAAAATCCAACAAAAACTGCATTATAAGTTTTATTAACCTAAAAAAATAGCATTTCGTACAAAGTTTATGCTAATGACTATTTTGCTATAGCTAACAGTCTTCAATCTCGAATACCAAAAAACCTACATTGTTTTAACATTTTTCACTAAAAAAAAAAAAATTTAAAATAAAACTGAAAAAGTGAAGCCATAATACTGTAGTGGGAGAACAAAATAATTCTCTAGAAGTGGTTATAGTTGTTGATTTTTTGTCTATTTTATGTATAAAACAATGTAGGTAACTTAGGAATATTTGATAAATTTTTTAACAAGTATTTACTCGAGCATCTTGAAAAACTCACACAAATACGATGTGGAAGACAAAGTTTGAAATGAACACTGGCAAGGGGGGGGGGGGATATCACTTAAATTGGACGAAATGCAATACTACTACCTTATCTTATATTTACAAAGCTATACATTTTACAAAATTGGTCATTTTTTAAAAAACTAATGCTACAAAGAGCAACATTGTAATATCACTATTATAATTTAATAGATCAGGAGTTTTTAAAAGGTCAGGTTTAAATGGAGCGTTTTTAAGGTGATTTTTTTTTTCTTTTTTTCCTGCAATATCTCGAAAACCGTTAGTCGTAGGCGAAATAATTTTTAGTGCAAAATTAAAGATAATTAAATTTACTTTAATTTTGAGCTAATATGATTTTTTCGTAGGACCAAACGTATCTGAGCTACGAGGTCGCAAAAAACCGGGGTTTTCTATTTTGACCTCTAAAGGAGGGAAGACGTCATTTAATCAAAAAAGTGTACTTAATAAAAGTTGTAGAGAATTTAATTACCTTTAAAAAACAACTCTCAAAAAGCAATTAACGATCAATAGACGGGGATGAGGGTAAATTTCAAAACATTTCAAAAAAAATTTCATTCAAAAATTGAAATTTCAAAAAATTTTATAAACACAAAATTAAAGCTTATAAAATTTGTAACAGATTTGATTTACTAAGATTTTTTGTAGGACCAAAGTTTTCTGAGATACGAGGCAACAAAAAAGCGCGATTTTCGAGTTTTTCCTATGAAAAAAGTCAGATTTTAGAAAAGTCAGAAAAAATCAAGGAAGGGGATATCCTATCAAAAAAGTGTACTAAGTAAACGCTGTAGAGAATTCGATTTCCATTTAAAATCACCAATCGAGAAGCAATTAATGATCAAGTTGATATATTTAAAAAAAAATCAAGGAAGCTCGGAATCACAAACCACAAAAAGCAAACAGAAAAAATTAAAAAAACTACGATGAGCTTATTTTTTAATGGATTATAATCGACTTTGAGACTGAAGTAATGGAACGTTTCAATAGAAGTATGGTCGGGAATAAAAAATGAAGATTTAAATGTTCTAGCACTCCTAGCTCCACAACTTTAATTTAGGTATTATACGAAGATTCTTTAGGAATTTTTTTTTTTTTTTTTTTTTTTTTTTCGATTCATTTTAAGCAATAAGTCGACATAAAGTAACTCTAGGTCAGTCGAGCAGGTGCTTTATTTCTTCGTCGGATTTTGGTTTATTGTCAACAGAAGCGAGATTTTGACGTTTCAAATCAGGCCTTGCAGGTACAGGAGGCGCTTTCTAGGAAAAAAAAAAAATTAGTTTTTGAAATCCAAAAGAATCCACGAAAACTTACTTTTTCAAGTTTGCTAAATTTATTTGTGATGGATTGCCGCAATGAAACAATTTGTTTCCTTTGATGTTCATAGCTATGAAAAGAATAATTAATTGTCTATATATATAGATGCATACGTTGCGGAACTGAGTTTATCCATCCATTTATAAACGGCTTCTTCAGATTTCGCTGAAAAAATGTAGCGTCGATCGACGTCACTTCCGAAAACCAAAGCGAACGAAAAAGGTGCGGACATTACGACTTCAACTTGCAAATGCGAACCTTCTAAAATGATCACTCCAGCCGGCTAAAAACTCATATATTTAAATATTAAATTAATTAGAATAAACTTACTTTACTCTCTATTTGTCCAGATTCGGTGAATTTAAAGTAAAATAGCATGTTTGATTTTAGTTTGAACCACCTTTCCTTGAAATCTGGAAAAGGAAAACAGTTTAAAAAGGGCAAAAAATGAGATTTATGCCAAAGTATCAGGTTGGGCAAATATATGGGATGGATAAAAGGGGCTCTTTATGTCCAAAAAAACAAAATCTTCCGAAAAAGGGTATTTTCAGGTGCAAAATATGCCTATAAGGGTCAAAATCTGGATAAAGGATCTCTTCTTGTCAAAAATGGTCAGAATCTGTCTGAAATTTGCTTGTAAAAATGGTTAAAATCTGGATGATAAGGGTCCTTTTTTTGTTAAAAAAAGGGTCATACTCAGGCTAAAAAGGGTCTTTTCTTGTCAAAAACTGTCTAGAGATTGCCTTTTCTAGTCAAAAAGGGTCAAAATCCGTCTGAAAAGGGTATTTATTTATCAAAATAAGTTCAAAAAGGGTCAAAATCTGTCTGAAAAGTGTCTTTCCTTGTAAAAAATGGTTGAAATATGGCTGCAAAGGGTCTTTTCTTGTCAAAAAGGGTCAAAATCTGTCTGAAAAATGTCTTTTCTTGTAAAAAATGGTTGAAATATGGCTGCAAAGGGTCTTTTCTTGTCAAAAAGGGTCAAAATCTGTCTGAAAAGTGTCTTTAATTGTTAAAAAGTGTTGAAATCTGGCTGAAAAGGGTATTTCCTTATCAAAATATTGTCAAAAAGGGCCAAAATCTGTCTGAAAAGTGTCTTTCCTTCTACAAAAATGGTTGAAATCGGGCTGCAAAGGGTCTTTTCTTGTCAAAAAGGGTCATAATCTGTCTGAAAAGTGTCTTTTCTTGTTAAATTGGGTCAAAATCTGGCTAAAAAGGGTATTTCCTGATCAATAAGGATCGAAATCAAACTGAGAAGGGTCTTTTCCTGTCAAAAAGGGACAAAATCTGTCTGAAAAGTGTCTTTCCTTGTCAAAAATGGTGAAAATCTGGCTGCAAAGTGTCTTTTCTTGTCCAAGAGGGTCAAAATCTGGCTACAAAGGGTCCTTTTTTATTCTTCTTTTTTTCTTAAAAAAGGGTCAAAATCTAGCTGAGAAGGGTCTTTTCCAGTCTGAAAAGGGTCAAAATCTGTCTGAAAAGGGCCCTTCCTTGTCAAAGAGGATCAAAATCTGCCAACAAACGGTATTTTTTGTCAAAAAGGGTCAAAATTTAGCTAAAGAGGGTCTTATTTTATTTTTTAAAAAAAGGTTCAAACTAGGCTGAAAAGGGTCTTTCCTTGTCAAAAAGGGTCAAAATCTGGATGAAAAGGGTCTTTTCCTGTTAAAAAGGGACAAAATCTGTCTGAAAAGTGTCTTTCCTTGTCAAAAATGGTGAAAATCTGGCTGAAAGGGCCTTTCCTTGTCAAAAATGGTCAAAATCTGGCTGAAAAGGGCCCTTCCTTGTCGAAGAGGATCAAAATCTGGCTTCAAAGGGTCTGTTTTTGTCAAAAAGGCTCAAAATCTATCTATGAAGGGTCTTTTCCTGTCAAAATCTGTCTGAAAAGTGTCTTTCATTGTCAAAAATGGTCAAAATCTGGCTGAAAAGGGTCCTTCCTTGTCAAAGGGGATCAAAATCTGCCTACAAACGGTCTTTTTTGTCAAAAAGGGTCAAAATTTATCTATAAGGGGTCTTATCTTATCAAAAAAAGGTTCATATTAGGCTGAAAAGGGTCTTTCCTTGTCAAAAAGAGTCAAAATCAAGCTAAAAAGGGTTCAAAATAAGGCTTTATCATCTCTTTGGGTTGTTATCGTTTTAAGACATGTCCACTTTCAAGGCCAGCTACTGTCTCTGGGAAAAAGGTCATCAAAACTAATAGTTCACATAATCTCCAGTGGTCGATATTGTGTATTTGAGACTGAAAATCTGGTTCCTTACTCTTTGAATTGTTGGCATTGAGTTTCAAGTAACTGAGCCTGTCTTGGTGATCAGGATCTTCTTGGCTGATCAATTGGAGCTGACGTTCATTAAACCTCATTTTGCCCTTAACAAAGGACAAGATGTGGCAAAAAATAAAAAACGAAAATCAAAACAAACACTTCTTTTAAATAAATAAAAGTTCCAACTTCAACAAGTTCGTAATCAAAGCGTAGCGCCGTAGCCGAAACGTCACGTTTGATAAGGGAGGGCACGTTTTAGGAGCAAAAACGAGTAACTGTTACAAAGTAACTGCTACTTATGGAACAGTTCCATAAGTTTTAACAAAACTACGAAAAGCTTATCAACCTTTTCAGCTTGATTTTGACGCTTTTTGACAGGAAAAGACCCTTCTCAGATAGATTTTTACTCTTTTTGACAAGAATTTTCAAAAAACACCATTTTTAGCAAGATTTTTACCCTCTTTGACAAGAAAAGATCTTTTGCAGCCAGATTTTGACCATTTTTTTACAAGGAAAGACAATTTTCAGACTGATTTTGACCCTTTTTGATAACAAAAGACCCTTTTTAGCCAGATTTTGACCCTCTTTGACTAGAAAGACACTTTTCAAACAGGTTTTGACCCTTTTTTGATAGGACAAGACCCTTCTCAGACAGATTTTTACTCTTTTTGACAGGAAAATACCATTTTTAGCAAGATTTTTACCCTCTTTGACAAGAAAAGATCTTTTGCAGCCAGATGTTGACCATTTTTTACAAGGAAAAACAATTTTCAGACTGATTTTGACCCTTTTTAGTCAGATTTTGACCCTCTTTGACTAGAAAGACACTTTTCAAACAGGTTTTGACCCTTTTTTGATAGGACAAGACCCTTCTCAGACAGATTTTTACTCTTTTTGACAAGAAAATACCATTTTTAGCAAGATTTTTACCCTCTTTGACAAGAAAAGATCTTTTGCAGCCAGATTTTGACCATTTTTTACAAGGAAAGACAATTTTCAGACTGATTTTGACCCATTTTGATTAAAAAAAAGACCCTTTTTAGTCAGATTTCGACCCTCTTTAACAAGAAAAGACACTTTTCAGACAGATTTTGACCCTTTTTGACTAAAGAAGGCAATCTTTAGGCAGTTTATGACAAGAAAAGACCCTTTTTAGCCTGAGTATGACCCTTTTTTAACATAAAAGGACCCTTTTCAGCCTAATTTGAACCTTTTTTTTTTGATAAGATAAGACCCTTTCTAGCAAAATTTTGACCATTTTTGACAATATAAAAAAGGACCCTCTGTAGGCTCCAAAAATAACCAAAACTCCCATCCCTAGTTCCATGCTATGGTCAAAGATACAGGGTAGGGGCTTAGGAGGTTAGGATTAGGAACATAGCAGCGTTCCGCCCCTCCAAAAGTGGATATTTTGGTAGAAAACCACCGAATTTCACCCAATTTTTTACCTAAATAAATATACAGGGTAGGGGCTTAGGAGGTTAGGATTAGGAACATAGCAGCGTTCCGCCCCTCCAAAAGTGGATATTTTGGTAGAAAACCACCGAATTTCACCCAATTTTTTACCTAAATAAATATACAGGGTAGGGGCTTAGGAGGTTAGGATTAGGAACATAGCAGCGTTCCGCCCCTCCATGAATATTTTGGTAGAAAACCACCGATTTTCACCAAATTTTTACCTTGTAGAGGGCAAGGTTTACAAGGTAGGAGGTTAGGATTAGGAATATATGTAGCACCATTCCGCCCCTCCAAAAATGGATAATATTTTAGTAGAAAACCACCGATTTTTACCTATTTTTTTACCTTATACAGGGTAGGTGCTTAGGAGGTTAAGATTAGGAACATATCAGCGTTCCGCCCCTCCAAAATGAAGATTTTCGTCAATATTTTGTGGTTGACAAAAAATTGTCTCTTTGAAGTTGATTTTTTTTAAAGGAAAATTTGGCTTAAGAAATGTTGAATTTTAGGTTTTTGACGAAAAAAGGCTCTTAAAACCTTGATTTTGAGGTTTTTGGAAGAAAATTTGGCTCTTAAAACCTTGATTTAATATTTAAAAAAAAAAAAAAAAAAAAAATCTTGAGCCTGCCCACGCCCCCCCAACCACTAATATAACCCAAATAATTCAAAATCTCCAAAATTACCCATATCAACCATAGTTACACTAGGTATCATCGAAAATTACACTAATCAATCATATAAACCATATAGGTAACACAAATCATCCAAAATTACCCAAATCAAACATACATATATGTAACCAAAATCAACCATACAACCCGAATCATCAAAAGTCACCAAATTTACCCAAATCATCCAAAATAACCCCAATTCAATCATATAATCAAAATCACCCAAACCACCCCACCAACCCAAAATCACCCTGAGGCTGGTTATTGACGTTTCTTCTGTGACTGATGAGTGGCCAACACAACATATAAGATAGGTGGACTACCTTTCCTTTAATTATCACAGAAAAGTAATCCCCCTATTCATACATTGTGTTGGATATCTGAACCTAATTTGCTTGTCGAAGGACAAAAATGCAGAAAGGAGACAGCATTGACATCGACGATCGTTCCAACTGACAGTTCAATCTCGTCAGAATGAAACGACCGTCCATCTCAGACACTGCTAAATATCATTGATGCCGAGGCTGCTGACGTTTCTTCTCTGTAGCCGATGAGTGAAGACAGCATTGATGATTGTTCCAGTAGAACTTTCAGCGCACAGCACAACTTTGAGTTCGAGAGCATTCCTTTCTTTTAATTATCACAGAAGAGAAAGCCCTCGAACAAAACGTTGTGTTGAAAACGTTGCCTATTAGGAGATTACAATTTTAACATAATAGCAATTAAAGAAAATAAAACACGAAAATTGTACCTTAATTTGCGCTTTTCATGTTGTCTATGTAGCATTGAAATCGACGATCGTTCCAGTAGACAGTTCAATCTATGTCTCAATGAAACGACCGTCAATCTCAACGCTGCTCAAATATCATCGATGCTGAGGCAGCTGACCTTTCTTCTGTTGATGAGTGTTCAACACAACATTTGATATGGGAGGACTCCCTTTCTTTTAATCATCACAGAAAGGTAATCCCCCGCATACATACGTTGTGTTGTATCTGAACGCTTGCTGAAGGAGAAAAATTCAGAAAGGAGACAGCATTGAGATCGACGATGGTTTCACCAGACAGTTCAATCTATGTCACAATGAAACCATCATCGACATCACACACTGCTATGATGCTAACGTTTCTTCTATTGATGAGTGTTCAACACAACATTTGATATAGGAGGACTCCCTTTCCTTTAATTATCACAGAAAGGGAACCCCCGCCATACATACGTTGTTTTGTATCTGAACCTTTGCTGTTGGAGAAAAATGTAGGATGGACACAGCATTGAGGTCAGCGATCGTTCCAGTAGACGGTTTGTCTGTCATAATGGAACGATCGACAATCTCAAAGACTGCTCTTGACGCTGAGGCTGCTGCCATTTCTCCTCTGATGAGTACAGCAATAAAATCGATGATTGTTCCAAGAAACAGTTTAATCTATGTCACAATGAAACAATCATCGACTTCAGACACTGCTATCTATGATGCTGCTGACGTTTCTTCTGTTGATGAGTGTTCAACACAACATTTGATATGGGAGGACTCCCTTTCTTTTAATTATCACAGAAAGGTCATCCTCCGCATACATACGTTGTGTTGTATCTGAACGCTTGTTGAAGGAGAAAAATGACGAATGGAGACAGCATTGAAATCGACGATCGAGCCTGTGATATTTCAATCTATGTCAGAATGCTACGATCGTCCATCCCAGACGCTGCTGATCTTGCAATTGACGCTGAGGCTGCTGTCTTCTCTGTGAAGGTGCGTGTTCAACACAAGATTTGACATCGATGGGCTCTCTTTCTTTTAATTATCACAGAAAGGGAATCCATCAACGTAAACTTTGTGTTGAATTGAAAATGATACCTATTAGGAGTAAAACGTTTATTAGATTGTGTTGACATCCTTATTTCTATTCTATTCACAAAAAGTTACTGAAATGAACAATCAAAAAGTCGAAGGCCTTATATACGAATAAACATATTTCTGAAAGAAGATCACATAATTAATTCAGTGGGCCTTAGTAGAACAGCTGCAGATGTCAAATGAAGGATGGAGACAGCATTTGATATCGACGATTGTTGCTTGTCACAATTCAATAGCAAGCAGACGATCGTCGACTTCAAGAACTGCTCAAATATCAATGATTGCTGCTGGTAATTCATTGTGATAAGCACAACATTGATCGAGGCGATTCTTTTGAATTATCACTGAGAAGCCCTCGAACAAAACGTGTTGAAAAGTTACCTTAATTATACATTTTATGTTGAAGCTGAATGGAGACAGAGTTGAGAATGACAATTTTTACAGAGGACAGTTCAATCTATGTCACAGTGCAACAATCGTGATCTCAGAGACTGCTCAAAAATCGCTGCTCTCATCTACAGTGACAATTAGGCTGAAGACATCATATGAAGGATGGAGACAGCATTTGAGTTCGACGATTGTTCCGATGAAAGTTCAATGTCATCAGAAATCAACCGTCGACCTCAGACGCTGCTCGAGAATCATTGAAGCTGAAGGTGGCGTTTCATCTCGGGATGAGCACAACATTTAACATTCATGAGTTTCCTTTCTATTAAATACCAAAAAAAGAAAATCCATCAAAGTAAACGTTGTGTTCAATATAATCCTTATTTCCATTACATTTCATGTTGAAGAAGAGACAACATTGAAATTGACGATCGTTCCAGTAAACAGTTCAATCTATGTCAGAATGAAACGATCGTCCATCTCAGACACTGCTCCAGATGCTGAGGCTGCTGACGTTTCTTTTGTGATGAGTTCAGCACAACATTTGATATGGGTGGGATCCCTTTCTTTTAATTATCACAGAAAGCGACCCTTCCCATACATACGTTGTGTTGGATATCTGAACCAAAGCAAAATTTGCTTGTTGAAGGAGAAATATGCAGAATAGAGACAGCATTGAAATCGACGATCGTTCCACCAGACAGTTCAATCTATGTCTCAATGAAACGACCGTCCATCTCAGACACTGCTCCAGTATCATCGATGCTGAGGCTGCTGACGTTTCTTTTGTGATGAGTTCAGCACAAAATTTGATATGGGTGGGATCCCTTTCTTTTAATTATCACAGAAAGCGACCCTTCCCATACATACGTTGTGTTTGATATCTGAAGAATAAGAAGAATGGAGACAGCATTGAAATCGACGATGGTTCCACGAGACAGTTCAATTTATGTCGCAATGAAACCATCGTCCATCTCAGACACTGTTCAAATGCTATATCGAACTAAATAAAGAATACACAGGCAAAAGAACTTGGTGTCCCTCAAGGAAGCATTCTAGGGCCCCTTCTACCCACTAGATATATAGCAAAAGCAGATGACAGCTATTCTGTCTGTTGGACCAACTCTCCATTGGAAGATCAAAATTTTAACTATCGAAATCAAAAAACCATTCCTAATTTTTTCCTACTTTTTCATAAGTAAATATTTGCGGAGTATTAGACACAATGATAATAACACCCTTAAATCTATTCTTTAAGTACCACATAAGAGTATAACTAGTCAACATTAAAATTAATTCAGTGCGCATTTGTAGACCATTTGGGCTGCAGATGTCAAATGAAGGATGGAGACAGCGTTGAGCTCGAAGATCGGTCCAGTCAACATTTCAATGTCAGAATGGAAAGATCGCCGACCTCAAACGCTGCTCATCATTGAAGCTAAAGATGCTGGCATTTCATCCCTGATGAGTGGAGACAGCATTGAGATCGACGATTGTTGCACTTCACAGTACAATCTATGTAAAAATAAAACAATCGTGATCTCAGAAACTTCCAAATCGCTGAGTTTGATGGCTTTTCACTGATAAGTGTTCAGCACAACATTTGCGATCGATGGACTGCCTTTCTTTTAATTAACAGATAGGTAGTCCACCAATCTTAACGTAGTGTTGAAAAAATTCACTCTACGTTGAAGGAGAGAAGGATGGAGACAGCATTAAGATAGAGGATAGCCCCAGTGTACAGTTTCATCTATGTAACAATGGAACAATCCTCTATCTCATACACTGCTCGAATATCGACGCTGCTCGGATGTGAAGACTCTGAAGACGCTGAAGACATATGAAGGACGGAGACAGCATTAAGATCGACGATTGGCCCAATTAACAGTTTCATTTCTGTAACATTGGAACAATCGTAGTCTCAGACACTGCTCACATATTGCTGAAGCTCGCATTTCTGTGAAGGATGAGCACAACCTTTAAAATCAGTAGAGTTCCTTTCTACTGTATTCCACAGAAAGGAAATAAACTGATAAAAACGTTATTGTCAAAATGTTACCCTTATTTGCTACATTTAAGGTGATACATGTAGGATGAAGACAACATTTGAGATCGAGATTATACATATTGTTAACAAAATAATAAACCACTTTTTTTGACCATCCTGAAAATTGATAGCTGATGGTGGTGTTGGTGGAGAAGGTCTGATATCTTAAACACGACCTCATCCACCAATACCACCTCCAACAATCATTCAATCCAAGGTCAATATATCCTCAAAATTGTTGAGAAGTGAAGAAAATTAGGGCATTTTAACATTGAAATATCAATGCAGGAGTAAATCGAAATTTAAAAAGCATTTTCTAAGTCTAATCATTACAACTATTATACAAAAAAGTACAGTTTTTATTGTGTCTAATATTCCGCAAATTGGAAATTTTTAATTTAGGCATGTTGGTGTCCATTTAGGCCCCTAAGTGTCCAAAAATCGAGATTAAAAGGGGCCCAAGTGTCCAACAAGAATACAAAATCAGGGGCCCTAGTCTCCAAAAATCGAGGTAAAAGGGGCCCCAGTGCCTTTCTAGTGCCTAAAAATCGAGGTAAAAAGGGCCCAAGTGTCCACAAATCGAGGTAAAAAGGGTCCTTTTCAAAAGGAACAAAATCTGGTTGAAAGGGCCCCTAGTGCCCAAAAAGGTCAACAATCAAGCAAAAAAAAAAAAAAAAAAAAAAAAAAAAAAAAAAAAAAAAAAAAAAAAAAAAAAAAATGGAGCAAAATCTAGTCAAAAAGGCTCATAAATGAAGCCAAAAAGGCCCCCTAGTGTATAAAAGGATTTAAAAAAAAAAGTTAAGATAATAAGGGCCTCTTAGCTTAAAATGGTCTACGGAGGAGAAAAACAAAGTTTGACGAAAAAAAGGTTTACAGTGATTGTATAAACACTTAAAAACCCATTGTTTCAAAATTTGTTTTTTTCTTCTTATAATAAACGTCTCTTCTTTCCCGAAAACAAATAATAAGCCCTTATTGAACTCAATTCCGCAGATGAAGACAGCATTGAAATCGACGATCGGTCCACAAAACAGTTTTCTATGTCACAATGAAACGATCGTCAATCTCAATCACTGCTGATCATTGAAGCTGAGGATGCTGGCATTTCATCTTCGTCGCCGATGAGTGGAGACAGCATTGAAATCGACGATCGGTTCACAAAACAGTTCAATCTATGTTAGAATGAAACGATCGTCAATCTCAATCACTGCTGATCATTGAAGCTGAGGATGCTGGCATCATCTTTGTCGCCGATGAGTGGAGACAGCATTGAAATCGACGATCGGTCCACAAAACAGTTCAATCTATGTTAGAATGAAACGATCGTCAATCTCAATCACTGCTGATCATTGAAGCTGAGGATGCTGACTTTTCATCTTGGTGAAGGATGGGCACAAGATGATTGATAGGTTCCCTTTCTAATAGTGTCAAGGGGCTGGCATAAACTTCCCTTTTTCCTTCACATTAAACAAAATATAGGGAAAATCACAATATTTTCCTTTTGCAATACCTTCCATATTCTATTTTCTTAAATATTGGCTCCTATAGCAAATTATTGAGAAAAATTGTGTTGCAGAGTTTCTGGCTATTAAAGCAGCAAAATTATGCTGCTTTAGGTATAGCAAGAACATCAAAAGCAGGGCATTAGAACATTCATGAATAAACATAATTTTTAAGGATTCGCTGGCCTACAATTTAATGCAATTAAGTAATTATTAAAAGAGTAAAAAAGAAAAGAAAATATTTGCGGATTATTAGACACACTAATAATAAAACCCTTAAATCTATTATATTAAGTACCTCAAAAAAAGGATAACATGGTCACATTAAAATTAATAATTGTAGAACATTTGGGCTGAAGAAGTCAAATGATGGATGGAGACAGCATTTAAGATCGACGATTGTTGTGCTGTACAGTTCAATCTATGTAACAACCAAACAATCGTCAATCTCAGACACTTCTCAAATATCGCTGAGAATGCTGGATTTTCATCTTTATCGCCGATTGTTCAGCACAACCTTTCAGATCGGTAGTTTTCCTTTCTATTAATTACCAAAGAAAGGAAATCTACCGAATGAAACATTGAGTTGAATTTGATTCGCTCTATTTCGAAGGGGAAAATGCAGAATGGAGACAGCATTGAGATCGACAACTGTTGCACTGGACTATTCAATCTATGCCGCAGCGAAACAATTGCCGACCTCAGACACTGCTCAAGTATCATTGAAGCTGAGGATGCTGGTTTGACGTCTCTCTGAACACAATTTGAGATCGATGCTTCTCCTTTCTACTAAATACCGCAGGAAGAAGAATCTTCGAAACAAACGTTGTATTGAAATTTGCTCCAAAAGGATGGAGACAGCATTGAGATGAACGATGGCTCCATTAGACAGTTCAATCTATAGCCTAATGAAACCACCGTTATCTCAGACACTACTCAAATCTCGAAGAAATCCGTCGCTCTATATTGAATATGTTACCCCCCATGCTATACATACTTAAGTTTAAGGTGATACATGAGAACAAATTTTTTTTTTCCCTTTATTTTAAAAAATTTATACAAAATTACAAAATTTTACAATATAAAATTACAAATATATTTGCACCTATTACAATTTTATGGGGGAAGGGAACCATGTTAACAGAATACATTGTCGCTTTATCGACTATCCTGATGTTGAAAAGAAAATCTGGGTAGTTCAACATTGAAATATTAATAGTTAATAAATCAACATTTAAAAACCCTATTTCAAGTCAAATCATTACAACTTATATTCAAAAATATTTGGGTTTGGTTTTTTTTGTGTCTAATATTCCACAAAATTGGTACTTAAGGTTGCAGAGTGAATTATGAAATAAATCAAAATAAAAATGATAACTGGGTAGGATATGGAAGGCTGGTATTCAGGCATTTGCATATTATAATATTTGTACAAAAAAATTTATTTGTGTGGGAAATCAGTTGTTTTTATAAGTTGGTAAGCCTGGGAAAAGGCGGTTATCAGTTGATAGCACTCGAGAGGTTATGTTCAACATTGGTGAGTGTTTGTTTTAAACTACACAGTTGTCCATTTTGATTCTTTTCTTGTTTTAATGGAGACAATTAAGTGTTTTACGTCATAAAGGACTCAGTTTTTAAGACTAATGAAGAATATGTTTTGTTTCTTCACTATTTCATTCACAATTTGCTTATGCACATCAAATAATAGATGTCGGGTCAGGTTTTTGTTGCAAAGATTCCCTACAACCTGGCCAGTTCACAAATTTAACAAAATTATCGCCCAATCCTAGCTGGAGTACGATTTTCATCCCTAATAGGTCAACAAAAAAGATCATCAAACTATGCTAATGGTGAGATTAACCTTCAACAACAGGATGACCATAGGAGACCAAAAGACAACAAGATCCATAAATCAACAAAGGATACAAAAAGGTCACCATCATCAAGCCAGCCAAGTCAAAAACCATCGAGTTTGATTCGCTGAAGAAAAAAACCATGACAGTTTGATGAAAAAAAGGTCTACAGGGTAATTGTTTGAAAACTTAAAAGTTTCAAAACGCTGTTTTTTGCTATAATAAACGTCTCTTGCCCAAAACCAATCATTAGGCAGACCTATCATTACAATAAGAAGTTTCCTTGCTGGAAGTTTCCTTGACCATTTGGGCTGAAGACATCATATGAAGGATGGAGACAGCATTTGAGTTCGACGATTGTTCCTATGAAAGTTCAATGTCATCAGGAATCAACCGTCGACCTCAGACGCTGCTCGAGAATCATTGAAGCTGAGGGTGGCTTTTCATCTCGGCACAACATTTAACATTGATGAGTTTCCTTTCTATTAATGAATACCAACAAAAGAAAATCCATCAAAGTAAACGTTGCGTTCAATATAACACTTAATTTGCATCAAAATGAAGAATGGAGACAGCATTGAAATCGACGATGGTTCCACTAGACAGTTTAATCTATGTCATAATGAAACGATCGTCAATCTCAGACACTGCTCAGAAGCTGAAGACGCTGGCATTTCATCCGCTGATGAGCATTGAGATCGATGATTGTTACATTGGACAGTTAAAACCATGTCGCAATGAAACAAGCATGATCACACTGCTCGATCGATGATGACGCTACTGAAGTTTCTTCTGCGACTCTTCAGCACAACATTTGTGTGGGTGGGATCCCTCTCTTCTATCAATCACAGAGAGGAAATCTCACTACACATACGTAGTGTTGGATATCTAAACCGCCGGTTGAACAAGAAAAATTCAAGATGGAGACACCATTGAGATGAACGATCGTTCCATTTGACAGTTCAATTCTATGTCACAATGAAACAATCGTCCATCCCGCTGCTATCATTGATACTGAGGCTGCTGGCATTTCTGAGTAAAGAATGAACACAACATTTGTGTTCTACATGTTTCCTTTCTGCTAAATACCACAGAAAGGAAATCAGTAAAACAAAACGTTATGTTCTGGCTATTACAAATCAACAAAATAATGCAATATATTGCATATACAGTATATCAGGACATAACATCATTATTATTACTAGATATATAACATTAATGAATAAACTTAATTTCTAATGATCCACCGGGCAAGTATTTAATAATGGCTAAACTTGACAAAATAAAGTTAAAAATAAATTTAACTAACGATAAGTATAACGTTTAACTTAATCAATGCAGATTTGGGCGCGTGATGAATATGAATCATATTCATTAATATGAATAAATTTACAAGGCTAGAACATATGAATACGTTTATCTATGAAATGTATTTAAATTCATAAAAAATAAAGTGAAAATGACATAAATTGTAGTCAAATTGAGAAGTTTATTTGTGAAATATGACTATAAACGTATTCATATTGGTATTAATATGTTATTAGCTTTGTGAATTTGTTCATATTTAGGAATTAAATGCCTTTAACTCTGAATCTAGGGCATCACATTTAAAAAATCAGTTTAAGTTATACAATTATGTCCTTATTTCATGCAAACTGTCGTGGAAAAAAGGTCTAATTCAAGCTTTTTTATTATTATTTAAGTTGTTAAATTATTTTCGCCGTTTCCAGCCACCAGAGGACGACAAAGAGAGACCATAGTTGGATAAGGGACGTGGAAGGTGGCAACTTGATGAGGAGGAACATGCAGGGTAATGCTGGGAATTTCAGCCCCCCCCCCCCAATGACAAATCCAAAAGCTGGGTGGCATGAGCATAAGAAATGTTTCAGCATAATTTTACTGCGTTATATTTAATATATGCGGAGTATTAGACACAATAATCCCCCAGGGTGTTGAAAGAATTTGCTATGTTAAAGGAGGCAGCATGGGTCGACGATTGCTCCATTAACAAATCTGTCACAAAGAAACAAGCGTCAATCTCAGTTGCTGCTGTATCATTGATGCTTAAGACGCTGGATTTTCATCTAGGTGAACAATGAGCACAAAATTTGACTTAAAAACCAAAAAAAGGAAATCCATCAAAGTAAACGTTGTGTTGAATCTTGAAAAAACGAGGATGGAGACCGGATTGAGATCGACGATTGGTTAAGTGCACAGTTCAATTTATGTGACCATTAAACAATCGTCGACCTCAGACGCTGCTCAATTATCGCTGAGGCTGCTCGATGATGATGGATGAGCACAATATTTGTGATCGATGGGCTTCCTTTCTACTAAAAACCACAGAAAAGAAGCCCTCATGTTGAAAACCTTAATTTGCTCCAAATTTTGAGAATGGAGACAGCATTGAGAGAACGATCGTTCCAGTAGACATTTCAATCTATGTCTCAATGAAACGGCCGTCATCTCAGACACTGCTCAAATATCGAGGAAATCCATCGATCCATATTGAATATGTTACCCTTATTTGCTATACATATTTAATTTTATGGTGATACATGTAGATAGGATGAAAACAACATGTATGGAGAGGGGGGTTGAGTACAAACAATCACTGAAAATGAGCATTCAAAAACCCAATTTTAAGCCTAATTATAACAATTTTTATTCAAAAAATATTATGGTTTAGTTTTTATTGTGTCTAATAATCCAGAAATTTAAGAATGATTGTTAATTTACGCTTATTATTGAGTGAATTAGGAAAGGAAATGCGAAGAGAAAAATTTGGGGGAAAAGTCAAGCAGGGTCGGATAGGCCCAGTGGAAGATTGGGAAATTCCCGAAGGGCCGCTCCAACGGGATAGTGAAGGTTAATTATGATTTGGATACTTTTTTGAACACAATTGGCTATTTTTCACTAGGGTTTGTTCTTCTCTTATCCAAAAAGGGTCAAAAATCAAGCTAAAAAGAGCCTTTTTGATCGTAAAGGAACCAAATCTAGTCAAAAAGGTCATTTATAGCTTGGTTTTTGCCCCTTTTAACTAAATTTTCTTCCTTTAGATTCAAAAAGGCCCTTTCTAGCTTAATTTTTGGACACTAGGTGCCCTTTCATGACAAAAAGGCCCCTTTTTGCTTTATTTTCATTCCTTTAGGATACTAGGGGCCCTTTTGACTGAATTTTGTTCCTTTTCGACCAAAAAGGCCCTTTTTGGATTGATTTTTGACCCCTTTTTGGAACACTACAGGCCCTTCTAAATAGATTTTGTACTTTTAGGGTGAAAAGGGCCCTTTCTAGCTTAATTTTTGTTCATTTTTGGACACTTAATGATCAATATTCCTATGAAAATAAGAAGGAAGTCATTAGTATTTACAATAAAGAAGGTTTTTCCATTCATTTATAAGAAAGAAGGCCACCAATTGAACAAGTTTTTCTAAAAACTTCCAAAAATTTCACTAAAAACAAAAATACCTGTCCAACAAGACCAAAATAGGCAACAAAACCATGTCTAAACCCAACCATTGTTCATAATCAGGCAAATCCTAGGTCAACAACAAGGTAATTTGAAAAATGGTTGTCAAATAACTTGCAGAATGTCGCAATTTTATAGCAGGACGCAATAAAAAGTTAAAATTACAGTTAACACGACCTAATCACACTTGGGGCTCAGATATTGAATCAAAACTACGCAGAAAATCGCAAAAACATTCAAATTTTAATCAAATAAATATCCCACGAGTTATCCCTAAGCATACAACACCGAAAATGTGCAGAAATTTTGGAAATATGAGAATTTAAAGAAAGGTCGATGACCCGGAGAAGTCAAATTAACAATTAAAATTCATAATTCGTTCTAAAAGTAAGTTAAAAATTAAATTACCTGATATTCCAGAGCTGATGATCAAAGCAGGAAACGTCTGAAGAGAAATACGATCAATTCATCTATCACGAATCACATTGTGGCGGCCTAATTTTGTAAAAGGAAAAAAACACGTCAGAAACGAGATAAATTAAGAGAAAAAGACACAAAAAATGTTAGTTAAAGAGGGCATGTTACCTTCAGCGAGTTCGGAGGTCGATGAGAAAAACTAAAGATGGCGGAAGTCGAAGGGGTCAACTTAGATCCCAACGGCAATTCTTAGGCGCGAAACCGGGATCACTTTTGGCGCCAAATGGTCACTTTGGGATTAAAAAAGAAAAGGAAAGAAAAAAAAATGAAAAAATGGGCAAAAGTTAAAAATATAAACTTACCTACGATGAAAATTCGATGGAAATTGGTTTTCCAGCCAAGCTAGACCTGAAGGTAAAAGTTGGTCCTCGTCTGGAGAAGCTGTGGCAAAATAAAATAAAAATATTTGGACCTAATTTTATATTCACGATTATGGGGAATCTAAATATTAATCAAAATTGCGAATAAAAATGTTAAATTACTAAGCGGACACCGTCAAAAATACTGAGGAGTTGGGAAGTCGAAAGTGAACAAAAAAGATGGCGGAGGGCGGAGATGGAGAATTGGGATCGCATTGGACTTTATCTAAGGGGGGAAAACGGGAATGTTTGGCGCGAAATGTTCAGCGGGATAAGGGAATCGGAGACGGCCATTTTGAGGTTAAAAAAAGAGAGAAAAAATCGTAATGGTTTGGGAAAATAAATCAGAAAAACTAAAGAAAGTCAAATTAATCTCTTTAATTTTCCTGGATTTTTTTTTTTTTTTTTAAAGAAACTCGCACTATTTATTATATGTTATTCTAATTTTACTGATTTTTTCCCCAAAATTACGATTGTAATCCTTGGGAGGTGGATTCTCATCACCAAAAAAATTAAATTTGGGAACATAAAAAAATTAAATTTGAGAAAAAAAATAGTATTTTTGAAAGAAATCTACCTAAAAGAAAAAGGAAAAAGTTTAAAAAAAAAAAAAAACTTACGATGAGCGATTCGAGATTTCCGTCCAAGCTGGCTCGAACCCGAATGAAGTCCTCGACCACGTGGGGCATAATTTTAAAAAAATTGATTTCGACAAAAATTTTTAATCACGATTATAGTAAATCATAAGAATAATAAAAATTTGGAATGAAAATGTTATATTAATAAGCGGGGAAGGGTGAAAAATAAGAAAATATCGGAGCCGAAATTCGGAGCGATGTTACCTCAGACAATTATGGCCGCCGAATGAGATACGAGAAAAGGTTTTCACTTTTAAGTAAGGCGGTTACCTTCCGGTTTTTAAAAACTGGTAACCGGTTTTCAGCGTTTTATAAAACGAAACAAATATTCGTGATCAGGGTCCTTTGGGATCACGAAAATGATCTTTTTTAAATCATCTTCCAAGTTCAAACTTTTTTTCCGAAAAGTGAAAAATACCAAATTTCCCTGGGGAAAAAAACCGATTTCAGTTTTCAGTTCGCAGGGTGTTAACCGGTTCTGACTCTGGTTCTAGTGGGGGAACTGTGGAAAACTACTGTCCAAAACTACTGCCATCTCGATCGTTATTGTTTTTGAGAAAGTTCGAATTGTACCTTCTCCATACCATTGATGGTAAAAAATCAATCATGATTTTCCCCTCATTTTTAATCATGTAATCTCAAAGGGAAAAAAAAATCTTTAAAAATTCTAACAAAATCATGATTGATTTTTTCCCATCTATTCCATGCCACTTTTTAAAAATAATTAAGTAATTTATTTTTTTTAAAGCTTTTAAAGGTTACGAACTCATCATCAATTTTTTTTCGCAAATCAAGTCCACAGCTTCCAAATTCATGGAGGGGCACCCCCTCAAAAACAGATTGTAGGAAATTGTGGAAGGGCTCCCTATCTTTTAAAAGGCTTTAAAGGCTTTATTATCTTCTAAAAAAAGGCCTTATTGATCACTATTATTTAATTATGAGATTCTGCAATTTTTTAACCTGATTTTCACCCAAAAACCAGCCTTGCGCAACCCAAAAATGGAGATTTCTGTATAAAACCACCGATCTTCACCAAATTTTCACCATATACAGGGTAGGGGCTCAGAGTGAGGAATGTTTAGAAGAATGGCAGTGTTCCTACCCAAAAATGAAAATTCTTGCAAAAAACCACCGACCTTCATAAAATTTTCACCATATACAGGGCAAAGACAATGATAGTACTCAATGAGAGTGCTATCAGTGTCTTTGTCCCTATTAATAACGTCTCTAGGCCTAACGCAATAAAGAATTCTTTAGTGACAAATTAGTTTCATTTTCTTCAGATTGGAGTTTAGATAAAATATGGAACTTTTAATAAAAATTCACAAAATGAGTTTTGAGTTGGTAACCCTGGTTGCCACCGCTTCATAACCAGCAACCACAATAATTACCTTCCCTCACAAATTTACAAAAAGTCAAAACCAATTTTTTTTTATCAAATCGTTACTCTTATCGTTAATCCACCACATCAACTAAAATTTACTGATTTCAACAGTTTGTTATAAGGTATCATTTTTTGGCTCATTTTTATTGTGATAATTTTATGTAATTTTTTTGTTTGTTTCGATCTAACGAAGCTCTTTTGTGGGGAAGATCAAAGGTGCTGCTCATTGCCTCACTCCCCTTTTAATATATGTTATTTGCTGTTTCAGCTCGCATCATGGAAGTTGAAGAAAGTGATGAAATAACAAGGAAAATCAACCTGAAAACGGTGAAAACTGGAAAAGTTAAGAAAACGTACAGCAAAGTTGATTCTCTTCCAAATATACTAAAAGCAGAAGCGCATTTATCAGGTGGACAAGTTAAAGGGCATAAAGTGCTTCTTTCTTTTGAAAACAAGATAAGCAAAACAGACAAGCAACTTGTTGAAGACTGCATGAAGGCTGGGAAAGCTCAAAAGAAAAATAGCGAGATGAAAAAGAAGTTTCAAGAAACAATATTCAATCTTGTGAAAAAAGAGCCTAATAATATCTGGGTTCAGTATTTAAACGCCGTTTTCTGCCAGTCTTCCAAGGATCCGGAGAAAAAAGACGAAGTTCTTCAATCCTTAATAAGCTGCGTCGCCATTAATCCAAATTTTAAAACAGGATGGAAAAACTTGTTCAAACTTTACAAAAAACATGGAGGTTTTTACAAAAAAGAGACTTGCAAAAAAACCCTTTTGATCGCCAAAGGACTCCTTTTAGTCGAAAACAATAATACAGAATGGTTAGATTGTGCGACGCAACTTTTTCACTTCCTCGCCAAAACAAAAGAGGCCAAACACAAATTTCATTTTAAAAATTTTCTCCAAATTTTTAACAAATGAAGACCCCGAGAAACGAAAATTCGCTGCCAAAGTTATATCGATGTTTACTTTGAAAAAATGTTATTTTAAAGAGCTGGCCTCTTACGTGCTCACTGCTTTTCAACTCCATCTTAAAGATGGTACCATGGATCAAGAAGAAAAATGGAATTTTTTTCATTTGGTCTCAAAAACCTTATTGGACATCTCTCCTTTACATCTATGCGACTTCATAATCTTCGCTTTTGATCATGATTTAGTAAAGAAAAGCGTTTTTATAAACTACAATGAAGAATTGGCCCAATTATCGGTCGTTTTGTTTCAAAAATCTGGACGGAAAAGTTTAGAAGCTGTTTCCAAGATGCTTAATTATATGGCTCCTTATTTGGAACAACCTTTCGCTCGGAATATTCAGAATGCCAACTACCTCTATCATCTCGCATGCGGTCAATATGAAAAAGTCTCCGGTTATTTGGGAAAACAAGCCTTAAGCAGTCAAGATGTACGACGGATAATTTATATTTTGTCTATTGAAAAGTTGGGCTATATGGAAAGAATTTTTAAAATTCTAGTCCGTGACTTATCTCAAGATATAAACACAAATGGATCCTCAGGAGGTTAATTTGATGATGTGCAGAGTGAAAGATGTCACTGTACAAAAGTTCGGAATTCATTGTGCATACCAATATTTGAAAAATAATGGTTTTGATTGCGAACTTTTGTATGGAATAGGGTTAGCAAATATTTCTATTTTTGAAAATGCTGGAGATTTTGTTTTGGAGTCTTTGACTGATAAAGGATGCATTGAGGTGGTAATTTATCTAAAATCGTTGTACGAAGCTGATCACGACCAGAAAAATGAAAATTTGAAAAGCATGCCGATATCATTAAATAAATACTTGCTGTCAGCCAAGTTGGCTATGGAAAAAAACAAAAGGAATAGGATAAAAAAATATATGCTACAAGCGTCAATGATATTGAATATAATGCCATCCCTTTTGAATGGCTTGGACATTATTATTACATGGAAGAATCATATAATCCGGATAGAGCTGTCAACTTTTTGGAGAAAGCTGTTGAAATCAATCCTTATTCTGCAGTCTCGGTTGTTCTTCTTTCAAATTTATTGAGGGAAGAAGAAGGAGAAAAAGTTAGGACGGCGTATCTCCATGGAATCAAGCAAACGGAAATGTCTCATTCGTGGGCGTTGGTTCCGATATGTTATAAAGTCGGATTTTCTTGTCTCTACAACCCTCAAAGTTTCAACGACTATTTCATCGCCATAGAAAACTTCAGGGTCTGCCATTTCCGGAAGAAAGATAAATCGGTTTACAAACAGCTTGTCGCTGAAGCCTATAAAGAATACGGGATGCATAGGCCTAGCTCCAACTATTTAGAAACTGCATCAAAACTGACACAGAAATTGACATGTTTTCGCTAATTATGTGCACTGTTGAAAATGGTCAGGCTAAAAAGTACAAAAAGTTCATGAAAACTGCTCGTCTAGTTATACCATCAATGACAAACACTATATTGCTTTGTACACCTACGTGAGTGCCTTAATCGAAAAATCGTACAGCCTTTTCATCGCCAATGATGTACCCTATGGACTTTTTCTATCCCAAATTGGCCTTATATTGATCTCGAGAGCTATCTCTTTGAAAAAAGACTGCATCATATTATGGAAAGCTCTTGGTGACCTGCTCTTCATTTGTGGAATGGCATCTGAAAGCGTATATGTCCCATCATGGATATTTATGAAAAAGAAAGGAATGGTCTGTGTTAATAAATTTGAATGTCTCATCGCATCTTTAAGATGTTATTATGAAGGATTGAAGCTTGAAACGTTTTCTTCGGAATTTTGGTTCAGTTTAGGCGTCGTTTTTTACTATATGGCTCACTCTTTTCCTCTGGAGAAACGTAAATTGCTATCTTTTGCACGAATCGCGTCACAGAAATCGATCGAATCTAGATTAAGCTGGGAAAACCTAAACATGCTTGCTGTGGTTCTCAATAATTCGAAATTACTCGACCAAAGTCTTATTGTGGCAAAACTTGCTTTTAAATATGGATTCATGTCTTTTTCACGTGAACTCGAATTCAATCTTGGTTTGATCAATCTATCATTGGGAAAAGTAAACGATGCCTACAGCGCTTTTGTATATAGGCGCAGTTATCCTTCAGATAAAGATTTGTGGACTCACACTGCCCTTCTACATGCTGCAATTGGTGAAAAGAAAAATGGACTACTCTTCATCATTTATCATCTTTATAACATCAATTTTGTTCCTAGTATATCAGAATGGATGCTATACATCAATGCTATTCTTAACAGAAACATTGTTGCCGATGAAGGTATCGACTATCGGAATGTCTATTTCACAAATACGTCAATAAATTTTTCAATTTGATTTTCCAAAGGAGTCCAACACCGCATCAAATAAAACATATGGACGTCTCTAAATTACTTCGCTATGGAATTAATCAGATCCAGTATGGTGACAAGAAGAGCGGAGTTGAAAATCTTTTGAACTTCTTAAGTTTGATGGCATCCAACAGCACATTGCATGAGCGATATTTGTACGCTTTGGATAAAACAAGCGAAGTTCTGCGTTCGTTTTCTTTGAAAAATGAAAAAGATCTTTCCAAGATTCTAACAAGCAAGGACGCCATTTATAAAGTTTTGACCGCCCATGACTCTATTCCTGAAGACAAGGACTACAAAGAATTCATTTTGAGACAAATCAAAGGTGCATTTACGCTAGAAGACTCTGATTTTTGGAGCGAAGAAAATGCCGTCGGCTATGAATATTTCAACCGTGATAAACATATTGTAAAATTTTTTGAAAACGTTCCTGAAAAAATATATTAAATTGGAAATTAATAAACTATTACGTTGTACGATTTATTTTCTTTTAAAAATAGGAACATTTTTTTCAATTTATTTTATATTTCGTCCTTTGAATGCTGTC
>JAGWEN010000576.1:0-73977 GCA_018703685.1 Orius laevigatus | reverse complement strand
TCCCATTAATCCTTATTAATCCTTATTAATCCCACTTAATCTCTTTTATTTCCCATTAATCCTTATTAATCCCTCTTAATCTATTTGATTTCCCATTAATCCTTATTAATCCCTCTTAATCTATTTGATTTCCCATTAATCCTTATTAATCCTTATTAATCCCACTTAATCTCTTTTATTTCCCATTAATCCATATTAATCCCTCTTAATCTCTTTGATTTCCTATTAATCCTTATTAACCCCTCTTAATCTATTTGATTTCCCATTAATCCATATTAATCCCTCTTAATCTCTTCGATTTCCTTTTAATCCATATTAATCCCTCTTAATCTCTTTGATTTCCTTTTAATCCTTATTAATCCCTCTTAATCTCTTCGATTTCCTTTTAATCCTTATTAATCCCTCTTAATCTCTTCGATTTCCCTTTAATCCTTATTAATCCCTCTTAATCTCTTCGATTTCCCTTTAATCCTTATTAATCCCTCTTAATCTCTTCGATTTCCCTTTAATCCTTATTAATCCCTCTTAATCTCTTCGATTTCCCTTTAATCCTTATTAATCTCTCTTAATCTCTTCGATTTCCCTTGAATTCTTATTAATCCCTCTTAATCTCTTCGTTTCCCTTTAATCCTTAATAATCCCTCTAATCTCTCGATTTCCCTTTAATCCTTATAGGTAATCCCTCTAATCTCTTCGATTTCCCTTTAATCCTTATTAGGTAATCCCTCTTAATCTCTTCGATTTCCTTTTAATCCTTATTAATCCCTCTTAATCTCTTTGATTTCCCTTTAATCCCTATTAATCCTTCTTAATATCTTTGATTTGCCTTTAATCCTTATTAATCCCTCTCAGTTAGGTGTGAAAGCCATTGATTTAGAACATATTATAATTACCTGATCAGTACAGTTACCGATAATCACTATTTCTTGTAAGGATAAGTTCATAATCGTCGACTTTTCTACAGGCGGTGTTGTCAACGGGCTTAACCTAAAAAGAAATGACGTTTTTGAACGTTTCCAACCACAGAAATCGACAGCCGGCCAAAAACCGCAAGTTCGAGGCCAGCTGCTCCAGACGGCTGATAGTGTTATTGTGAGTGGGAAGAAGAAGAAAGAAAAAAAAAAAAAAGGTGTTTATAAGTTTTACCTATGAGATAGCACTATTGTGTTGGAGTCAGCGTGAAGGACACTGACGATACCATCGGCTTTTATAAAGCTCTTGATTTCATCAAGGACCAGAGACCATTCCAGTTGGTCATCGGGCTCATAGGTGCTAGTATAATCAACAATTTGTTTATCTAATTCCTAAAATAACGCCAAATGTCAAAAAATAAAAAAATAAACAAAAAAAGTAAAAAATGTTTCAGAATACATTAAAATATCTCTGGTCCTTTGAAGCCAAGAGAATGTGTGCCTATAAATTTTGTTAATGTATCCTGAATTTTAAAAATTTGTTCATAATTTACCATGACTAAATCTCTAACTAGTTTCATCTTCTTTAAAAGAAGACAGACGACGATGAACCTCGCGTAATATCGAAGTTTCTTCACCATGAGGTCAGATCTGAAAGATCTTCATAAGAAAAACAAAGGAAAAGAAGTCATTTGATTATTTATTTATTGTCATACCTATCTTCCTTCGAAGCTCTAGAATAATAAGCCCGTCCGCGTATTGCCGAATAAAATGAAAAAGCTTCGTTTAAGTAGTTTGTCTCGCTTGTTCGCAAACTGGAGGGAGGGAAAAAAAACGAGAAAGAGTTATAAGTTGTAATGGTCAATAAGGCGTCGAGTGGTCATAAGGGGAGTTATAAGAAAACTTTATATTAAAGATGCATGCGGGCAAATAAAGCGGTTTTTACTACAAAAAAGTTATACTGAACCCATTTTCGTATGTCCTAACCTCAGAAAAAAAAAAAAAAAAAAAAAAAAAAAATCTGGGACCTGTTTAATACGATTTAGAACGTAAACTGTACGAAAAATGATACCCCACATGCCAATGCTGCCAACCATTCCAAACCTTTCAAAAATTGTAACTCGATTATATGCACATATTTTGATTTTTTGAGGTCCACAATAAAAAACCAAATCTGAGACCCATTTTGAACAATTTAGTGTGAAGACTCCAAGAAAAACGATACCCCACATGACACTGTTGCCAACCACCTTTTATTTCACTCTTAAACTCTCTTAATCCCTTTTTATTTCCATCTTAATCCCTCCTAATCCCCTTTTATTTTTCTCTTAATCCCTCATAACCCTCTTAATTTATTTTCTTCTTTATCCCTCCTAATCCACTTTTATTTCACTCTTAATCCCTTTTTATTTCCACTTAATCCCTCCTGATCCCATATTATTTCTCTCTTAATCCCTCCTAATCCCCTTTTATTTCCCTCTCAATACCTACTAACCCTCAGAAAAAAAAAATCTGGGACCTGTTTTATACGATTTAGAACGTAAACTGCACGAAAAATGATACCCCCCATGCCAATGTTGCTAACCATACCAAACATTTCAAAAATTGTAACTATTATATGCACATATTTTGATTTTTTGAGGTCCACTATAAAAAACCAAATCTGAGACCCATTTTGAACAATTTAGAGTTAAGACTCCAAGAAAAACGATACCCCACATGACACTGCTGCCAACCATACCAAACATGGTGTGGGGGCCATCTGACAAGCAAAAATTTTAGGACCAACTCTATCATCCCAAACTAGTGATGCACTAGATCCAACTAATGTAGCACGACAAAAAAAAAAAAAAAAAAAAAAAAAAAAAAAAAAAAAAAAAATACGAAACCTACCCATTCAGCAAAAAAACGACACCTCACAGTGTTGCCAACCATACCAAATATTTTGAAATACCCGATAAACCAGATAGCCCCCTCCCCACCATCATTAATCACAGTCAACGAAATTTCAATTTTTAATTCCCCACCAAGAAGGTCCCGGGTTCGAATCCCAACGCCGTTAAATTTTTTTGCCTCCCCAACTCGTCCAGGACATACGAAAACGATCCATTAAGGAAAAAAGAAATCTTACTAATAATGATAATAAAGCTGGCCTATTTTAGAGGCGATTTCTCCTATTTGCCATCTTTTAAGTCCATATTTTGTATCCAAAATTTGCCTGAAAAAACATTTTTAAGGGGCTCCTTCATTTTTCAAAACGAAAATTCTCTCACCTATGTTGCTGTTGAAATTTCCATAATTTAGTATAAACGTCAAACGTCCTTCCGAAATAAGTTTGCCACTGTTTATGACCATATTGAGGGAGATCCCTAAAATTTACGTTTTGAGCATCGATTTTCCAAAAATTTTTTGAACGTTAAAATTGGATATGAAATAAAAAACTCACCTCAAGCCATTAAAGAGGTTCTTTGATTTGTCAAGAAGGTGGCAAAATTCCACAACTATTTTTCTTTCATGGTCATCCATGGCGGCCATTTTGACCACCATTTCTATTGTTTATTGTATTTTGGATTGAAATTGAACATTTAAAATGGGAACTGTGCTACCGAACGTTCCCAGTGGATACTAAACCATGATAACACTGCATTACATACTCTTCAACTTGAACATTGACTATAAGCGAACAAACACATAATTAAGAAGGGAAGACCGTCCACTCGCGTTTAAAATACGGAAAGAAACGATAAAAAAATAAAAAAAAGAATTTTTTTTTTAATTTTTAGAACGTGACGACTGGGAGGGTTCTCTAGTGTACTGTATTGATTGGCATTTTGAATGAGGCCTTCGAAGCACCAACCCCTGCGTTTTAGTTTGAAGCTTTTGTCGTCAGAATGCGCCTCTCGTGAGTCACCCTCCGCCCCCGAAGGCTTCCCACGCACACTTCCGCCCCTTTCCCTCTCAAAATCGAAAGGGAGCAGAAAAAAAAATTATATAACTTTTTTTTTGTTCAATTGGTATATTGCATGTAAGGAATTTCTTTTAAAAATCCGATCATATAAATAAGATTAATGAAAATAAAGAAAGTGTGATAAATACGTTGTTATACAACTTAAAACCTTTATAGGTTAAAAAGGCGTTTTTTATATTTATTTAGACTCGTGTAGGTCATAATGGTCTAGACTAGTCCTCTTGCCTCATCCCCCAATGGAAGGGGGAAAAAGTGGTTGAGGGTGTTGGGGATGTGGGGGGAGGGAGGTGGTTAGAGATGTGAGGGAGGGTTGGGGTGGTGGAGGATGAGAGGGAAGGTTGGGGGTGGTGGAGGATGTGGGGGGAGATGGGGGTGGTAGTGGATATGGGTACGGTTGGACCCGGTGGAGGATTTGGGGGAGGGTCGGAGTGGTGTATGATGTGGGGGAAGATTAGGGGTGGTGGAGGATGTGAGAGAAGATTGGGGGTGGTGGAGGATGTGAGGGAAGATTGGGGGTGGTGGAGGATGTGGGGGAAGATTGGGGGTGGTGGAGGATGTGGGGGAAGATTGGGGGTGGAGGAGGTTGGGGTGGTGGGGTGATGTCTTTGAGGATTGAGTGTGACGGGGATGTTGGGGCGGGTGGGGGTGATGGAGGATGTGGGGGAAGATTGGGGGTGGTGGAAGATGTGGGGGAAGATTAGGGGTGGTGGAGGATGTGGGGGAAGTTTGGGGGTGGTGGAGGATGTGGGGGGGGTTTAGGGGAGGTGGGGTGATGTCTTTGAGGATTGAGTGTGACGGGGATGTTGGGGCGGTTGGGGGTGATGGAGGATGTGGGGGATGGTTGGGGGTGGTGGAGGGTTGGGGTGGTGGATGATGTGGGGACGGTGGGGGGATGTGGGGGACAGTGGGGATGGTGGAGAGGAATGGGGGGGTGGAGGATGAGGATGACGAGGAGGAGGGTTGGGGTGGTGGAGGATGAGGGAGGGTTGGGGGTGGTGGAGGATGAGGGAGGGTTGGGGTGGTGGAGGATGGGGGAGTATTGGGGGTGGTGGAGGATGGGTGGAGTGTTGGGGGGGTGGTGGAGGATTGGGGGAGTATTGGAGGTGGCGGTGGATGGGGGGAGTGTTGGAGGTGGCGGTGGATGGGGGGAGTTTTGGGGGTAGTTGAAGATGGGGCTAGTGTTGGGGTCGGTGGAAGATGGGGGAGTGTTGGGGTGGTGGAGGAGGGTTGTGCGTGGTAGAGGAGGGTTGTGGGTGCTAGGGGAAGAGGTGGAGTGGTAGGGTTCGGTGGAAAGATGTATTTGAGGGTTGGGGGTGGTAGGGAGATGTTCTTGAGGGTGGTGGGGATGTGGGGGAGGTTTGGTGATGGTTAACGATTGGGGGTGGTGCGGGATGTGAGCTAGGGTTATTGGAGGATGAGGGGAGGGTTCGGGGTGGTGGTGTCTGGGAGAGGGTTGGGGTGGTGGAAGGCTTTAGGTATATTTGGTTTTTTTTCTTTCTTATGCTCCTGCTCCAATGTCGATAGAGGAGTCCCCTTGCCTCACTCCCTTTGGTTAGGAGAATGAAGTTCATTATACATGACCTCAAGTTCAAACAGGAAGTTCACCCCTTCCACATTCTAACTTTATTAGTGGAGAGGTCTCTAGAGTTAGCCTTAGTAAGTAGTCAGAAGTTGTCAGACCTGTCCTTTTAATAACAACATAACAATAACAATAGGTACCATAAAACTACCATCCTGACAGATGAGTTTTTGCTTTTACATAATAGATGGTGGTGGTGATGTTTTCCTGCAATCCCTTCTAGTACTATTTTACACCCAGAGAATGCGCTTGTTACATACTGCAGAGATGTAAAAGCCCGCTTGTGTTTGAAAAAATGGAAAACGTGAGGCTTCACCTCTTTACTATCAAATTTTTTCAAGTTTAAAAATAATTTATTAATCTTAGAGCAAATTTGATTTTCAAAATTCTCATGAAGAAGAAATTTTTGTCCTGAAAACTTGAAAACTCTCCTAACATTCGCGCTTTGTCCTCCTATTTTTCTATCTAGAAAATCTTGATTTTTTCTCTTTTTATAAATTTGAATACTGGGCCTGACCTGAAAATTACGAACGAGGCAAAATGTGTTCTTTTTATGGCTATGAAGCCAAAACTATATGTCCCATCGAGACCAGAGTTGTTTTAAACATTAGAAGGTTTTCAATTATCAAAGATTTTACTCCAGAGACAAAAATTGGAAATTGAGGATTTAAAAAACGTGTCTCAATCGGATGAATAGTTTATGCATCATACCCAAAAACCGAATTTTTAAACCAAAATATTGATTTCTTCACTCAAAAGGAGTTCCTGGGCGTTCAACTGCCTCATATGGACCAAAAGTTGCAGAAACTGGACTGTAATGAAGAAAAGTAATCGCTTTCTGAAATACTGATCTCGACTTCCCTTTTAGGTGACTCAATTTATTGTTCGATTCGACCACAAAATATCCGAGTAGACCATCGGTCAAAGGAGATCCCATAATTGTCTTTGTCTTCAGGAAATTATCTGGACGTTAAAAGGAACCTTGGGATGACCCTTGTCCATTTCGATGGCCAGGAAATAGGAGCGGATTATTTATGAGCTCATTAGATATGAAATACTCCAAAATGGGCAAAATGTTTCGAATGGGCAGATGTTGACTTGACGGCGTTGGCAGATGTCGACTTCAAATCTCGAGAAGCTGTCAATCATCGAAACGTCTTTTGTTTTTTTGTTGTCCCGCACCTGTTTGGATCGTATTACGCAATAGAGTTAACATTTTATATAAACTGCGGGTGTAAATAACGGTTATCGTTTATGAAATCGGACGACTGCGAGTGAATATGTCAGGAGGGTGGAGGGGGATGCTCGGCTATGAATTAGGTAGATAAGACTCGGGTGTAGCCGTTAATTGGTTTTGCCTCGGCGAGATAGGGCGGTGCGGGGTGTGTCGATGATGTGGGAGCCGGGGGGATGACAGTCTGATGGATGCCGTTTGGATTACATCAAACCCCTGTCAAAAACCATTTTTGACAAGTCAATACACGAGCGGGCGACACAAAACATCTCGTACCGTTCAATTGTCGCTGATAAAAGAGCTCCCCCGCACACTCCGATCGCAACCCTTACAAAATTTTCAATTTTCTATTGATAACGAACTCTCTTTCGCGAAACGCTTTCAACGATAAAACGCTTACAAAAGTATCGCGAAAGAAACGCCCGAGCTTTTTCCCCCTTTTGTTTCCCGCGTGTCGAACATGTCACGATGAATGGGTCACAAATAGCTTTTCCAAGTGAATATTTTCCTCCTCTCTTTTAAACTTACAATATTCGATTGGTCGGTTTCGTCAGTTTGGTCTGTTTAATTGACTGGTCACTTGAATCGGCACTGGAAGTTGATTAATCAGGTCAAAAAGAGGAGGAAGAGAGGAATTTGGGGAAGAGGGTGGTGGCGGTGGTGATGATGATGAGATGAAGATGATGGTGAAAAAGAAGAAGGTGATGATGAGATGATGATGATGATGGTGAAGATGAGATGATGATGATGGTGAAGAAGAAAAGAAGAAGAAGAAGATGATGATGGTGATGATGATGATGGTGGTGGAGGTGACGATGATGATGTTGTTGATGGTGATGTTGATGTTGATGGTGATGGTGATGTTGATGGTGATGTTGATGGTGATGTTGATGGTGATGTCGATGGGGATGTTGATGGTGAAGGTGATGACGATGGTGATGTTGATGGTGATGGTGATGTTGATGGTGATGTTGATGGTGATGTTGATGGTGATGGTGAAGAAGAAAATGATGGTGAAAAAGAAGAAGGTGATGATGAGATGATGATGATGATGGTGAAGATGAGATGATGATGATGGTGAAGAAGAAAAGAAGAAGAAGAAGATGATGATGGTGATGATGATGATGGTGGTGGAGGTGACGATGATGATGATGGTGGTGACGATGATGATGATGTTGATGGTGAGGTTGAGGGTGATGGTGATGTTGATGGTGAGGTTGAGGGTGATGGTGATGTTGATGGTGATGTTAATGGTGAAGGTGATGTTGATGGTGATGCCGATGGTGATGATGATGGTGAAGGTGATGGCGATGGTGATGTTGATGGTGATGGTGATGGTGAAGAAGAAGATGATGGTGATGGTGAAGAAGAAGATGATGGTGAAAAAGAAGAAGGTGATGATGAGATGATGATGATGATGGTGAAGATGAGATGATGATGATGGTGAAGAAGAAAAGAAGAAGAAGAAGAAGATGATGATGGTGATGATGATGATGGTGGTGGAGGTGACGATGATGATGATGGTGGTGACGATGATGATGTTGATGGTGAGGTTGATGGTGATGTTGATGGCGATGGTGATGTTGATGGTGATGTTTATGGTGAAGGTGATGTTGATGGTGATGTTGATGGTGATGTTGATGTTCATGATGATGGTGAAGAAGATGATGATGGTGATGATGGTGATGATGGTGACGATGACATTGACGATGACGATTACGATGACGATTACGATGACGATTACGATGACGATTACGATGACGATTACGATGACGATTACGATGACGATTACGATGACGATTACGATGACGATTACGATGACGATTACGATGACGATTACGATGACGATTACGATGACGATTACGATGACGATTACGATGACGATTACGATTACGATTACGATGACGATTACGATGACGATTACGATGACGAAACGATGACGATGACGATGACGATAACGATGACGATGACGATGACGATGACGATGACGATGATGCTATTGATGCTGCTGCCGCCGATTATGGGTATTATCTAGATGATGATGTGTCCTACCACAATATAGTGATATCGCAATGATAATTGGGAAGTGTTAATGCATTTTGGTACTAACGCTATACCGTCTACTTTTTCTGCTGTTGATATGTCAGGACTATCCCTCATGATTTTAGTTTTTCTAAGGTTAAAAAGTGCCCTTTCACTCGGTAAAAGTGTTTGCCGATGTTATTTTTCTATTAGCACGTCTGCTTGGATGATTCAGATCCGAACCATTAGCCATCCATCGTCGCTATTGCTCCACTAATGGGTGCTCGTGACCCGATAATTGTTACGTTGAAAATAGTCCAAACATTGAAAAAGGACGATCCGGGGAGGGTCAGGTAGGAGAAGCGGTCGCGTGGCCCCTTTCTCTCCCATAGAGAGGCATCCCGTCATGGGAACGGCTCACCCTTATTACATTATATTCATACCCGAGTCACGCTCTATTCTGCACACCCTCCCCAATATACGTTTGTTATTTATTACCAGCTCATTGTTTCCTTCCAGCCAGTTTTTCTCTTCGAAACTTTTTTTTTTCCCCGTCCCATTCCAATCGACAGATCAGATTTTATGGCTAGGGTGAACGTATATTACGTACAAAAAAATATTCATAACGCTTGTTGAAATTGATTTTTCTTTAGGTTGTTTTTGTGATTGTAAAAAATGGCTTCCTAAGAAGCATTCTTCTTAAAAATGTGGCAAGAAAATGTAGTGTCCGAATTAAAGTGACTGTTATATTCCCTCCTAATAAATTCTGCGAGATTCTCGAGCCGCTAATGGACAAGTTAGATTGGGCCTCGCTTCCAAGCGATTTATATAAAACTTTCTTAATATTTCTTCGTTGGGGGGGACGAAACCTTTCCTTCCACGGTTCAGCTCCTTTCTCAAAAAGGGTGTCTCTCCGAGTTATTAATTTTCTTGTAAAAACTTATTCACGCCCCTTCGTTCTTCTTTATGGCCCAACTTAGGACATCATTCACTTCTTGGGCCGGAGGAAAAAAGTTTCAAAGTTCAATTCGAAAATGGGATTTTGGACTCTTCTTCCGCACGTGGCGGGGCACCCTTTCTAAAATTGTCTCATCAACGCCACGGGGCATATTGTACTTGTTAGTACAATGATCCCCTCGTAACCACCCCCTCAACTCAGACCATTAGTTTCGTTATGGGAAAATAACATGTAAGTAAACAAACATAAGGGCCAAATCTTCAAAAATAAATCATTATTCATGTAAATCAAAACCCTTTTTCAACAGCCATGGATTTCAATCAGAGATAGCGTACCCTCACCTTTTTCGCAGATAAACATCGAGAGCACTCTCGTTTTTCAGCGGGGTCAGAAAGATTCATAAAAATACAAAAAAAACAATGGTTTAGACGTTATAAATGACGCCAATAAAGGCCCCCCTGGGGAGTTTTAAACGAGATTAAATTAATAACGGGCGAAAAGTCCCGTGGATCATCCGACTTTCCCCTCTTGGTCCACGATGTCCACTGCCTGGATGACAAATCGCCTCGGGTTTTGTATACGAGGACGTCGAGTACAGGTGCGTCGGTTCTTCCGCCCTCCATTGTCAACCCCAACACATTGACACTCAGACTGAAAGGACACCTCACATAATAAACCCTGGACGTAAAAATAAAATTATTTTTATTGATCGCTATGGAAACGTGGAGAGTTTTTTTTTTTGCATTTTGCTTGTAGCCCTTGTAGGTACTCCTTTGGCTCTTTACTAATATGGTTCTCCTGTCGATCTTTACTAACATGGCTTTCCTTTGGTTCTCTACTAAAATGGCTCTCATTTTTAGTAAAATGGTTCTCCTTGGCTCTTTACTAAAATAGCTCCCTTTTGGATCTATTCTATAATGGTTCTCCTTTGGCTTTTTACTAAAATGGCTCTATTCTGGCTCTCTAATAAAATGGCTTTCCTTTGGCTCTTTACTAACATGGCCACCCTTTGACTCTTTGCTAAAATGGTTCTACTTTGGATCTTTTCTATAATGGCTCTCCTTTGGCTCTTTACTAAAATGGTTCTCCTTTGGCTCTTTACTAATATGGTTCTCCTCCTGTCGATCTTTACTAACATGGCTCTCCTTTGGTTCTCTACTAAAATGGCTCTCCTTTTTCGTAAAATGGTTCTCCTTTGGCTCTTTACTATAATGGTTCTCCTTTGGCTTTTTACTAAAATGGATCTATTCTGGCTCTCTAATAAAATGGCTTTCCTTTGGCTCTTTACTAAAATGGTTCTCCTTTGGCTCTTTACTAATATGGTTCTCCTCCTGTCGATCTTTACTAACATGGCTCTCCTTTGGTTCTCTACTAAAATGGCTCTCCTTTTTAGTAAAATGGTTCTCCTTTGGCTCTTTACTAAAATAGCTCCCTTTTGGATCTTTTCTATAATGGCACTCCTTTGACTCTTAACTGAGATAATTCTCGTTTGGCTCTTTACTAAAATGGTTCTCCTTTGGCTCTTTACTATAATAGTTCTCCTTTGGCTCTTTACTAAAATGGTTCTCCTTTGGCTCTTTACTATAATAGTTCTCCTTTGGCTTTTTACTAAAATGGCTCTATTCTGGCTCTCTAATAAAATGGCTTTCCTTTGGCTCTTTACTAACATGGCCACCCTTTGACTCTTTGCTAAAATGGTTCTACTTTGGATCTTTTCTATAATGGTTCTCCTTTGGCTCTTTACTAAAATGGTTCTCCTCCTGTCGACCTTTACTGACATTGCTTTCCTTTGGTTCTCTACTAAAATGGCTCTCCTTTTTAGTAAAATGGTTCTCCTTTGGCTCTTTACTAAAATAGCTCTCTTTTGGATCTTTTCAATAATGGCACTCCTTTGGCTCTTAACTAAGATAATTCTCCTTTGCCTCTTTACTAAAATGGCTCTCCTTTGGCTCTTTACTAAAACGGTTCTCCTTTGGCTCTTTACTAAAACGGTTCTCCTTTGGCTCTTTACTAAAATGGCTCTATTTTGGCTCTCTACTAAAATGGCTTTCTGTTGGCTCTTTACTAAAATGGCTCTCCTCTGGCTCTTTAATATAATTGTTCTCCTCCTGTGCATCTTTGCTAACATGGCTCTCCTTTGGCGCTTTGCAAAGAGGTCTTGAATACCAAAAACATCCAAATCCCTGGAAAGTTTTTATGTAAATATGGTTGATAGAAAGATCGATAAAAGTAGGTAACATTTCTATTTAAATAGTCCGTTTCTGAGCCTTAAAATGCTCGAGTAATGAAAGTAATATAAATTCTAAACAGGTAAAATCCCTTCCGTGGACATTTATCCGGTCAAACACCACTATAAAGTTGTCGGCGGTTGAAAGCAGGGGCACGGATCCGTGATAAGAGGGGGCTCGTTACCAAGTAATATGAATTATGTATTCATAGAATTGCAAATGCCTTTAGAGACAGTATCGGAGGGATCTAGTTGGGGGAGGGCAAGAAAAGGGGTAAAGCTGATTGTTGTCGAGTGGTTGATTAACTCATTTACATTCAGTACAACATGTTCGAAAACCCCATTCCGACTATTTAATCGTTTGAAATAAACGTTTTGTTTGACAATCGATTTCTTTTTTTTTCTCGTTTTGTATGATTTGATGGTGCACTTGGGCAATAGCAAACATTTAGATGCCGTGTTCTGACCCTTTTCCGTGCTTTAGGGCCATTAGTGGCGGGATCAATCAGTATACAGCTGCCTTCACTCCACTCTCCGTTTCTAATTACTTAACACCGATCGCTAACACTGATTTTTTTTTCAGCCGTTAAAGTTTGAAGTAATCGAAAATACAAATCACATGAAAATGCCATCATTTTATTAGCGCCTTGGGTGGTAGGGTTCTATTAGAGGAGGGTAAGGAGGTTGGGGGAGGTGATGGGAGAGTTCCGTTTCGATGGGCTGTTGGTGGAGTCGCCATCATGGATCGAGGTGCTTAGATTAGGTTGTCTCTCCACAAATATCCTAACCACAAATATTGATGTGGAGAGACAACCTAATCTAAGCACAACGATCTATGATGGGAGAGTGTTGGGAAGTGGTGTAATGTTGGGGGAAGTGATGGGAGTGGAGGGATGTTGGGGAAGTGATGGGAGAGAAGGGGGTGTTGGGGGAAGTGATGGGAGAGAAGGGGGTGTTGGGGGAAGTGATGGGAGAGAAGGGGTGTAGGGGGAAGTGATTGGGAGTGGGAGATTTTAAGGGAAGTGATTGGGAGTGGGGGATGTTAAGGGAAGTGATGGGGGTGAGGATGTTTGGGGAAGTGATGGAAGGGTGTTGGATGTTGGGGGAAGGGAAGTGATGGGAGGGTGGGGATTTTTGGGGACGTGATGGGGGTGTGGGGATTTTTGGGGAAGTGATAGGGGTGGGGGATTTTTGGGGAAGTGATCGAGGTGGGGGATTTTTGGGGAAGTGATCGAGGTGGGGGATGTTTGGGGGAGTGATGGGAGGGTGGAGGATGTTAGGGGAAGTGATGGGAGGGTGGGGGATGTTTGGGGAAGTGATGGAAGTGGGAGGAGATGTTTGGGGACGTGATGGAGGGGTGGGAGATGTTTAGGGAAGTGATGGGAGAGTGGAGGATGTTAGGGGAAGTGATGGGTGGGTAGGGGGTGTTGGGGAAAGTGATTGGAAGGTGGGGGAAGCTGGACTAAAGGATGGGAGCGTGGGGGATGAGATGGGAAGTGATGGGAGTGTGTGGGACGTTGGGGGAAGTCATGGGAGGGTGAAAGATGAGTAGCTGGTTGAATACTGAGGTAGTGGTGGTGATGGGAGCTAAGGGTAGATGGTACTAGGAAAGGATGGCGGTGACGAATAAGGGGGGTGGGAGGGTCAGGGATGGCAGGGGAGGTGAAAGGACAGTACTAGTAATTGGTTGAATGGTTTCCTCAACACCCTTTCTCGTATGTTAAGAATGTTTTTTCAAAACGTTAGCGTGTTTCCGATGATCGAACCCACCTGTAGATCGTCCCTCATTAATTAAATATAAAGTTGATTGTGTTGAGAAAAAAATAAAATCGATCGACTTTATAATGGAATAATTAATTGGTGTATATGCCGGCCGTGTTTAGTCCAACGTTAGTCTTCATCATGAAAGGTTCAAAGGGATCAATACTCGAATGAGACTGCAAAAAGTATCGACGAACACTTCTAGGAGGTGAGTCGTTTATTGGATGAATTTTTTAAAAAAAGTTATCTCCGACGCAACAGGCGTTTGGGAATTTTTTAGGAAGCGAAAGTTAAACTCAATTAATCTTTGAAGATAAGCTTTTATATTGCCATCATTCGATAACGAATTGAACAAAAAAAAATTTTTTTTCGCTATCTGATTTTGATTCAGTTTTGACGTTTTGATATATTTGTGGGAAGTACGTCGACGGTTTGACGGTGAGGGTGGCTAAAGGGCCTTATCACTGGGAACTGCAAACGGGAAGCGAACCCTAAATCTACCTGAAACCGAATTAATTAAATTGTTGGGGGGGTAGGAAAGCGTAGGATTATTATTATGGAATTTACCATGACAATAGTGTCAGGGTGGAGGTAGTTTCGGGAAAACTGGAATTCGGGATTAGTTGCTAACTGGAAACTTGTGCCTGTAAATTAGACGCTTTTCCTGTGGTTTATCTGGCAACTTGTACTCCCGCCCTACGTCCATAGTTCTACTCGGATTCCGCCCTTCCATAACGATCCCCGACCGATTCACAATGTTCAACTCATAAATAGCAATTTTGTCGTTGAAAGAAGGTTTTCGTATAAACTAATCATATTCAAAAGTTTTTATTGACTTATAGTCTAGCTTCATCTGCGGCTTTATTCGGGCTAAAATGATCCATTCTCATTAATTTTGCACATCTTCTAATCTCTATGCTATCCACCACCATCCAGGTGACATCTGTGGCAAAGATCATTGTTTGATATGATCCAATCCTATAGTAACCAACTTTTTCCTTATTGCTAGATCAAAAACTAAGCTGGAACCTTCCAGGTTGTCCACCAAGGGTTCAAACCAAGGATGTATCATTCGATAGAGATTGGGGGAATTGGTACAACCTATGCTACGTCACATGTCCCTCAATCAGAGGGGTAAAAAAACAGAGCAGTTTGAAGGGCCAGATTTTATTGTTTTAAATGGTTCATTTGGGTCCCAATAATATGTTAAAGAGTGCCAATAAATGCCATCCCGGCACAACCTTTGGCAGCCCAAAAACAGTGCCTTTTTTTTTAGTTTTCTGCGTATAACTCGAAAACGGGACCTATTTTGTGAAAAACACTTTAGTAGTAATTTAAAGAAGACAAAATTCTGCATCGATTAAAAAAAAGTTTGCTAAAATCGGTCGAATAGACAAGTTTTTACAGGCGAACAAAAAGTTCAAAAACCATCAAAAATTTAAAATCCAACTAATTTAGCAAAAAGGGAGGTCCAGAAAGTCGTAAATTGTTGAATTTCAACAATTTTGATTTAATTGTTTTATAATGTTTAGGACCATTATTTAGTTGTAAGTTCAAGGTTTTCGTCATCCCCACCGCCATTTTGAAAAACGGTCCCAAATCGACACGTTTTTGAGTTTTTGTCCTCTAGCTCCAAAACTATAAGTTGTAGGGACTTGACTATTAAACACAAAAAGAAAGTTTTTAAGATTTTGCGTCTAACGAATTTTCCAGCGTCAAGATCGGTTTAACCGTTCAGGAGATATCGATAGTCAAAATATTTCATTTTTTGTAAAACAATGGTTGCACCGAATTTGCCAAATGGAGCCCAAAATTTTGTATATGGGTAACAGTGATAAGAAATAATTTGATCAATGTCTGGAAAGCAAAGAAATTTTTATGAAAAGAAGAATAATTTTCCCCTTTGTAATTGAAATATAAAAGAGAAAAATCTTGAAGGATTGGAAGGGGTGGGCGAAAAAAAAATGGTTTGATGTGCTTTCATTTTTGTAAGAGCTTTCGCCGTCTTTCCTCCCGAAAAGTCTGACTGTAATATATTAATTGTGCAATAAATTCTGTTTATTTTTGAAGGTGGTCCGGGAGCCGGGGGGGAGAGAGAGGATGACATCAATATGGGAGGTTGTAGGAGGAGGATGAGCATGCGCTTTGGGAAGGGCCAATCCCCAAACGCTTCCATCCTATCCTTCCACCCTCCCCTCTCCGCGAACCCCCGATTCTCTTTCCACCCTTCCACGAAAATTTAATTAGCCTGATATGAGATGAGGGTGGTAGGCGCGGTGTAATGTCGGCCGACCATCATTTGCCGTCCGACTTCCCGTCATGAACGCATCAGACGCCTCCGAATAGTCCATCGCACATTACACATCACCGTACGTACTCTTTGTTTATATCATCTTCCATCATTTTATCCTTCAATATCAATGTGAAACCATCAGCCAAAACCTTTTACTTCTAAACACCAGGGCATAAAAATTACCAAAAGGTGACAAATCCTCAAGTTTTGAGTTCCCAAATTTTTGATGTCTAGGCATATAGTTAGTCTCTATTTTTACCAGTCCTGGAATTTCGAGATAATTAGAGATTTTTCCAATTATGTACTTCAATATTAAAGGTCTTAAATGTCTCTTGTAAACAACTAACATAATTTATGTATCAATTTTTTTCCCACTTTCTCATATAAACCGATAAACGCCTTTTGGACGTTAAAACGCTCTGTTTGCTTATAAAACTCGTTTTGAGGTGTTGAAACTTGAAACTTTTGCTTTTAAAACGTTTTTATTGCTACTAAGCAATTTTTTAGTTGAAAACTCAAATTTTGGCCATTTGAAGACAACGATTCTGCTCTTAAAACTATCTGCTGTCAAAATGCACTTTTTGCTGTTGAAACCATAACGTTTGGAGCGAAACTTAAATTTTAATATTTAAACATTTTACTGTTAAAACGCCCTTTTTGAAGTTGAAAGGTAATTTTGTGTTTATAAAAACGCACTTTTTGCTGTTAAAACGCTTTAACTGATGTTAAAACGCAATTAATTGCTGCCAGAAGGAACTTTTTTGCTGTTAAAACGCATTAACTGTTGTTAAAACGAAATTAACTGCTGCCAGAAGGAACTTTTTGCTGTTAAAACGCCTAACTGCTGTCAGAAGAAACGGTTTTTTGCTGTTAAAACGCATTAACTGATGTTAAAACGCAATTCACTGCTGTCAGAAGGAACTTTTTTGCTGTTAAAACAAATTAACGGATGTTAAAACGCAATTAACTGCTGCCAGAAGGAACTTTTTTGCTGTTAAAACGCCATTAACTGCTGTCAGAAGAAACAGTTTTTTTGCTGTTAAAACACATTAACTGATGTTAAAACGCAATTAACTGCTGCCAGAAGGAACTTTTTTGCTGTTAAAACACATTAACTGATGTTAAAACGCAATTAACTGCTGCCAGAAGGAACGTTTTTGCTGTTAAAACGCCATTAACTGCTGTCACAAGAAACGGTTTTTTGCTGTTAAAACACATTAACTGATGTTAAAACGCAATTAACTGCTGCCAGAAGGAACTTTTTTGCTGTTAAAACGCCATTAACTGCTGTCAGAAGAAACGGTTTTTTTGCTGTTAAAACGCATTAACTGATGTTAAAACGCAATTAACTGCTGCCAGAAGGAACTTTTTTGCTGTTAAAACCATTGTTTTTCTGGGATAAAACGCAGTTACTGTAAGTCCGTACCCTATTCGTAGTTAAAACGCCCTTTTTGTTGTTCTGTTTAAATGCCCTTTTTGCTGTTAAAACTCCCTTTTTGACGTTAAAACGCAACTTTTAGGTATTTTTCTGGTAGATCGCACTTTTTTTGCTGCTAAAACGCAATTTTCTGCTGTTAAAACTGTTTTTTTGCTGTTAAAACACAATTTTCTCCAGTCAAAAGGTACTTTTTGATGTCATCATCATAGTTTTTGGAGTTGAAACTTGATAATTGAACTTCCCTTTTGGTGTTAAAACGCCTTTTACGCCTTTTATGTTGATAAAGCATCCACTTTACTGTTCAAATGCCCCTTTTACTGTTAAAACTCCCTTTTTCACGTTAAAACGCAACTTTTTTTCTGGTAGAACGCACTTTTTTGCATCTAAAACGCAATTTTCTGCTGCTAAAACTGATTTTTTGCTGTTAAACCGCAGAATTTTGCCATTGAACCGCCCTCGTTGATTTCCGCATTGTAATCTTTATATCCTAAGAATGATCAAAGTAGTAAACTCCGCAAATCCATCTAGCTACCTGCTTTTTAATCATCTATTTTGTTTAGTGCGGAGTTTGCATATTCAGTTTCAAAAACTGCGGAGATTACATACTTTAACACGATTTTTCGGACTTTTAAACTCTTGCGGAGTTTACCATCGCCCCATTTGACTGCAAGCATGGTCCAGGAGTAATGACCAATGAACCTTAAGATCCTAAATCTTTGGCTCATCCCCACAAAGCTAGGACCCCTTTTTTGGACACCATTATAGAGTTTATCGTCCACTTATGTTGTCTGTTGGGTTTAGATAAGAAGAGCACATTTAAAATAAAACGCATATATACCATAGAGAGACGTTCCACGTATCTTTTGTGTTGATAGGAACAATCTCTCTCCGGGTAATTTCCTCTGCGGAGGTCGGGAGGCGTAAGGGTTTTCGGCCAAGGGTAAAAACAGAGGGCGAGGAGGGATCTCGGATTATAAATCATAAGATAAACTTCTGTCTGGTTTATCTCTCCGTTAGGATACGGGCTAGCGCCTCTGACCGTAAAGTCCCTCCCCTCTGACCCTCCATAAAATCCCTTCGAGCAAAAACAGCCTACCTATGTCTTGTTTTCGCATTCATGTTTACTAATCAGCAATTCAAAAATGTCCGAAATCTCAACGTCCCAATCTTAAAACGACAGCTAATTATTGTTTACGGACGGAAAACGTTTACAGGTGTTGGGGGGCGCCGCTATCCCAGCTGCCCCTTTCGTGTTCAAAAGTGATTTGCTTTTTTAAGTAATTAGATTATAGATGGTGTTAAACGCTCAACCTGGATTGTCTGTTTAAAATATTAATATTGATTTTTGAATAAAAATATCACCAAAAACTAGTTCAACAGTAGGGAGAACGGATGAAAGTTTTCATTTTGCGTACACTAAGGCCTTAAATTTGGCTGAAAAGTGTCTTTTCTTGTTGAAATCTGACTGAAAAGGGTCTTTTCTTGTCAAAAAAAGGTCAAAATCTGACTGAAAAGGGTCTTTTTTGGTCAAAAATAGTCAACATCTTGCTGAAAAGGGTCTTTTCTTGTCAAAATGGATCAAGATCTGGCTGAAAAGGTTTTTTTTATGGTCAAAAGGGCTCAAAATCTCGCTGAAAAGGGTCTTTTCTTGTCAAAAAAAGGTCAAAATCTGACTAAAAAGGGTCTTTTTTTTTTTGTCAAAAACAGTCAAAATCTGGCTGAAAAGGGTCTTTTCTTGTCAAAATGGGTCAACATGTGGCTGAAATGGTTTTTTTAATGGCCAAAAGAGCTCACAATCTCGCTGAAAAGGGTCTTTTCTTGTCAAAAACGGTCTACATCTGGCTGAAGGGTCTTTTCTAGTCAAAATGGGTCAAGATGGCTGAACCTGGCTGAAAAGGTTTGTTTATGGCCAAAAGGGCTCAAAAGCTGGCTGAAAAGGGTCTTTTCTTGTCAAAAAAGGTCAAAATCTGACTGAAAAGGGTCTTTTCTGGTTAAAAACAGTCAACATCTTGCTGAAAAGGGTCTTTTCTTGTCAAAATGGATCAAGATCTGGCTGAAAAGGTTTTTTTATGGCCAAAAGGGCTCAAAATCTCGCTGAAAAGGGTCTTTTCTTGTCAAAAAAAGGTCAAAATCTGACTGAAAAGGGTCTTTTTTTTTTTTTTTTTTTTTTTTTTTTTTTTTTTTTTTTGTCAAAAACAGTCAAAATCTGGCTGAAAAGGGTCTTTTATTGTCAAAATGGGTCAACATGTGCCTGAAATTGTTTTTTTAATGGCCAAAAGAGCTCACAATCTCGCTGAAAAGGGTCTTTTCTTGTCAAAAACGGTCTACATCTGGCTGAAGGGTCTTTTCTAGTCAAAATGGGTCAAGATGGCTGAACCTGGCTGAAAAGGTTTGTTTATGGCCAAAAGGGCTCAAAAGCTGGCTGAAAAGGGTCTTTTCTTGTCAAAAACGGTCTACATCTGGCTGAAGGGTCTTTTCTAGTCAAAATGGGTCAAGATGGCTGAACCTGGCTGAAAAGGTTTGTTTATGGCCAAAAGGGCTCAAAAGCTGGCTGAAAAGGGTCTTTTCTTGTCAAAAACGGTCAAAATCTGGCTGAAAAGGATCTTTTCTTGTCAAAATGGGTCAAGAACTGGCTGAAAAGGTTCTTTTCTTGTCAAAAAGGGTCAAAATCTGGCTGGAAAGGGTTTTTCTATCCAAAAAGGCTAAAAATCTGGCTGAAATTGGTTTTTTTCTAGCCAAAAAGGCTCGAAATCTGGTTGAAAAGGGCCTTTTCTTGTCAAAAAGGTCATATTCTGGCTGACAAGGGTCTTATCTTGTCGAAAAATATTAAAATCGGTCTGAAAAGTGTTTTTTTCTTGATAAAAATGGTCAAAATCTGGCAAAAAAGGGCAAAAAAGGGTCCAAATCTATCTGAAAAGTGTTTATTCTTGTCAAAAAGGGTCAAAACATGTCTGAAAAGTATATTCTCTTGCCAAAAAAGGGTCAATATCTCTCTCAAGATTGTCTTTTCTTGTCAAAAAGGGTCATAAATCATAATATTTTTTAAAAGGCTCTTTTCTTGTCAAGACTCTGTCTGAAATTGTATTTCTTGAGGAAAAATCTGTTCGAAATTGCACTCTTCTTGTCAAAACAAGGTTCAAAATCTGGCTTGAATATCACTTTTGACTATTTTCGCCCTAGAAATGCGAAAAAATGAAGGACAATGCGTGAAATCACGCACAATGCGTCACCCTATTCTATATTCCAAATTGAAATAGATTCCTCTGTTAATGACATCCTAAAAATTTCAAGCTCTCTCACAGGAGCCTAAGAAAATGGGCCTTTAGGAGTTGCTAGTTGGTGACGAACAGCAGATTTCTATTTGAAAAGTAGATACAAAGATAATAATTGTCAATTAAATATTAGAAATAATAATTCAAAATAAATGGTGGGTTAGGTTACATTAATATTGTAGAAACGTATAATTTAAGGGATGATTAATAGATTGGATCGTGACGTAGGGTAATATATTCAAGGCTCGTAAATCATTTGATTAATTGCTCTTTTCTTTTTTATCGCTTTTTCTAGATCCATGAGCCTGGAAGTCGGGATGTACGACAGTTGCCCCTATTCGGGCGGGCTGGAGTTGAAGCGGTGTTCGATCAAATCGGAAGAGATTTCGACGACGACTGAATGGTACAGATTCTGCAACCCGAGCACTTTTCAGCAGCTTAAGCAAAGCGTCGAAAAGGCGAAGGCGGCGTTGACAGCGTCTTCCGCATTCACGGATCTCTCACCGAGTTTCTCGCCGAACGAAGAAAAACGAAATCATGGTAAGAGACAGTTTTTTCTTTCAGTTCGACCAGACTTTCCTGGGGGCTAAATTTGTTAGTTAAAGTGATATAAGATCGTGGGCTAACGAATTATAATCCTTTTCAGTAATAATTTTAAATGACAAATCCCCCCCCCCCCCCTCTAAATCATGGTTGTAAGACCAATTTTTGTTAAAAAATCTCAAAATCAACGTTTTAAGTGCAATTTCTTTTGTCAAAAACCTCAAAATCAACATTTAAAAAGCCTAATTTTGGTCAAGAAACCTCGAAATCAACATTTTTAAAGCCTAATTTTCGTCCAAAAACCTCGACATCAACATTTAAAAACCCAAATTTCGTCAAAAACCTCAAAATCAACATTTTTAAAGCCTAATTTTTGTCCAAAAACCTCAAAATCAACACTTTTAAAGCCAAATTTTGGTCAAAAAACCTCGCAATCAACATTTATGATGCCTAATTTTCGTCCAAAAACCTGAAATCAACACTTTTAAAGCCTAATTTTGGTCAAAAAAAACCTCGAAATCAACATTTATGATGCCTAATTTTCATCCAAAAACCTCATATTCAACTTACATTTATAAAGGACTAATTTTCGTCAAAAAACCTCGAAATCAACATTTATGATGCCTAATTTTCGTCCAAAAACCTCAAAATCAACTTTAAATTGACAATTTTTTGTCAAAAACTTCAAAATCATGATCATAAGAGCAAATATTTTTGTCAAAAAATCTCAAAATCAACGTTTTAAGTGCAATTTCTTTTGTCAAAAACCTCAAAATCAACATTTTAAAACCCAAATTTCATCCGAAAACCTCAAAGTTAACAAAGTTAACATTCAAAACTTTGGGGGGGGGGGGTCAAAGGATTTAATTTGTTTAAAAGGGGGGCGCAGTGTGAAAAAGTTTGGGAACCTCTGTTTTTGCCTAATATATTTTTCTAAAAGCCAATTTTCTGTTTATATTTTTGCGGGCGCCCCCTTAACTGAAAACCCACCCACACCCTAAGGTCCCAGTCCGCCCCTGATTGTTAGTGCCAACCTTACATCCTATTAGTACCTAAACCCATCATGCATTGTGATAATACCATTAATGCTTTGAGTCCACATTTTCTTTAGTTCCTAAAAATCATGCATGGTGATAAAATCAATCACATAGGTACCATCTCCCATTTTAGTGTATTTTTTATCTTGAAAACCTTCAGTCCACACTCAATATACGTTTGTTTTTTCTTTTATTTTCTTCAATTTTCCCCCGAATGCACTATTTTCTTCAAAAAATCATTCAAAAATTTCGCCACTGGTTTTGCTATGCGTTATTATGGATCTGCAGTATCGTTATTAAGGTCATATCGATTCTGATATGTCGATTTGAAAGTTTGATTACTTGGGAGTACGAAAATTTTCGATTTACGATGGAAAATAAAATATTATAAATAATATGATTTTATGAAAGTATCCATGATTATATTTGATATTAGGCCATAAAAAGGATAACGATTCCAAAAGCATTAAGTTTTGTGGTAAGGATCGTAGAAATCTTTACGATTTGATGTTAATAAAAGATAAAAAACATTTTTTTACGAAAAAAATCAAAGAGATGACAATTAAATAGGATACGGTTTTTGGTAGATTGAGTCAGTAAATTCGGGGTCGGTATGAAGGGCGCAGGGCGAGAATTCGTTACGGTTTGTCTGAACAATAATGGCCGGGAGGATAGCCGGTCGCTCAATCGTGAATTTTCGACGTCCCCCCTCGATGCGTTGCCACCTTCAAGAGGAATTCCCATGATGCCGGAACTGATTTATCTCTATGGGACATCTTCATAATAGCTGGTCCTCGTGCGGGGAGTCTATTAAATGATACACCGTGAAAAATTGCTCTTTTCTATAGACTCTCATAATCCGATCCGTAGTTAAACATACAACCCTCTTCCCAGAACGGTTGAGAAAATTGCTTAATTGACTATTGTCAGATCAAATACATAGGGGAGACTTGAAAAAAACTTATTGCCAACAAATCAGAGTGGGAAAGGCAAGCCAACCATCAAGATTGTGGGCAAAATCACAAAAAGTTGAAAAAATCAAATTGGGGACCCTCAAAAAAAAAAAAAAAAAAAAAAAAAAAAAAAAAAAAAAAAAAATTCTACTTATAAGTTCGATTTCTTGACTTATCAACTTTGACTTTACGTATGCAAAACTGGAATAGAAATAGCCCAATTTGGTTCCCCTTTTTGTGACAATAATCACCAAGAGTATAGAAAAAGGGGGGAAAAAACTCAGCCTCCGAAGATGGGGCGGAGGGATGAATGGCGACAGTTAATGTAATAAAGGGGGCGGCGAGTTAAGAAAACACACAAAAGGGAGGTAGGATCGGCTGGGAGGAGTCCATGGGGTTTCCTTGACTACCGAATAAAACACCTCCACCATACATCTTCGTAATCGTTCCTTCCCCGTCCCCCCTAGACTTGCCAACGCATAGATTTATAACGGGGGCGCACCCGAAGCTTCTGAGATCTTGCCAGAAATTATTCTCAAATCTTCCTCCCTCTCTTTCTAAACCAGAGATATTTTATATCGCGCTATAAATTTTAAAGGGAAGACCACTTTTACCCCCTTATCCATGACATAAGAGCAGACAGGGCTATCTACATGAACAATCGCATTTTAATAATTCCACCATTTTCGTATAAATATTTTTATTTATAACAGTGATAAGTTCTCCAAAACTTTAAAGAAGAGCTTACAAAAGAATCAAAAGGGGAAAAAAGAATAATGAAAGAGAAATAAAGGGATTAAAAGATATAATATTCATGGACTTTAATAATTTTACATAGAATTTGTTTAAATTTTGGTGTCGATTGGATTGATAGCTTTGGCTGCTGAGCCAAATAAGTGGAAGGGAATTAAAAGCGTTAAATGGGAAAGGAAAGAATTAAAAGGGAAAGGAAAGGATTAAAGGGAAATGAAAAGGATTAAAAGGGAAATGAAAAAGGATTAAAAGGGAAACGAAAAGTATTAAAAGGGAAAGGAAAAGTATTAAAAGGGAAATTAATCGGATTAAAAGGGAAATTAATAGGATTAAAAGGGAGACAAAACGGATTAAAAGGGAAATGAATAGGATTAAAAGGGAGACAAAAAGGATCAATAGGGGAATGGATAGGATTAAAAGAGAAACAAAAGGATTAAAAGGGAAATGAATAGGATTAAAAGGGAGACAAAAAGGATTAAAAGGGAAATGAATAGGATTAAAAGGGAGACAAAAAGGATTAATAGGGGAATGGATAGGATTAAAAGAGAAACAAAAGGATTAAAAGGGAAATGAATAGGATTAAAAGGGAGACAAAAAGGATTAAAAGGGAAATGAATAGGATTAAAAGGGAGACAAAAAGGATTAATAGGGAAATGAATAGGATTAAAAGGGAGACAAAAAGGATTAAAAGGGGGACAAAAAGGATTAATAGGGAAATGAATAGGATTAAAAGGGAGACAAAAAGGATTAAAAGGGGGACAAAAAGGATTAATAGGGAAATGAATAGGATTAAAAGAGAAATGAAAGAGAAACAAAAGGATTGAAAGGGAAATGAAAAGGATTAAAAGGGAAAGGAAAAGTATTAAAAGGGAAACGAAAAGTATTAAAAGGGAAAGGAAAAGAATTAAAAGGGAAATTAATCGGATTAAAAGGGATTTTAATAGGATTAAAAGGGAGACAAAAAGGATTAAAAGGGAAATGAATAGGATTAAAAGGGAGACAAAAAGGATTAATAGGGGAATGGATAGGATTAAAAGGGAGACAAAAAGGATTAAAAGGGAAATTAATCGGATTAAAAGGGATTTTAATAGGATTAAAAGGGAGACAAAAAGGATTAAAAGGGAAATGAATAGGATTAAAAGGGAGACAAAAAGGATTAATAGGGGAATGGATAGGATTAAAAGGGAGACAAAAAGGATTAAAAGGGAAATGAATAGGATTAAAAGGGATTTTAATAGGATTAAAAGGGAGACAAAAAGGATTAAAAGAGAAATGAATAGGATTAAAAGGGAGACAAAAAGGATTAAAAGGGAAATGAATAAGATTAAAAGGGAGACAAAAAGGATTAATAGGGGAATGGATAGGATTAAAAGAGAAACAAAAGGATTAAAAGGGAAATAAATAGGATTAAAAGGGAGACAAAAAGGATTAAAAGGGAAATGAATAGGATTAAAAGGGAGACAAAAAGGATTAATAGGGAAATGAATAGGATTAAAAGAGAAATGAAAGGGAAACAAAAGGATTGAAAGGGAAATGAAAAGGATTAAAAGAAAAACAAAAGGATTAAAAGGGAAATGATTAGGATTAAAAGTTAGACATAAAGGATTAAAAGGGAAATGAATAGGGTTAAAAGGGAAATGAATAGGATTAAAAGGGAGACAAAAAGGATTAAACGTTAAATTAATAGGATTAAAAGGGAGGCAATAAGGATTAATAGGGAAATGAAAGGATTAAAAAGAAAATCAAAGGGAATTTAAAGGTTTAAAAGGATTAAAAGGGAAATAAAAGCATTAACAGAGAAATAAAAGCATTAAAAGAGAAATAAAAAAATCAAAAGGGATATTAAAGGATTAAAAAGGAAATAAAAAGGTTAAAACGGAAATAGAAGGCTTAAAAGGGAACTAAAAGGATTAAAAGGGAAATGAAAGGATTAAAAGGGAAATGAAAGGATTAAAAGGGAAATAAAAGGGAAATAAAATGATGAAAAGAAACAAAATGGGGATTAAAAGAGAAAAAATTCTTGATTAAAATAAATTTCAAATGACATCTATTTTGGTCTCGATCGGATTGATAGCTTTCGCTCTAGTGCCATGCTATTCTAAGGAAATTAAAAGCTACCTTTCATTACGATTTTATCGTATTCAAGCCATTTACTGTAAGTTTCTGAATTCTCGTGAAACCCGATAAAATTTATTTATGAAAGGTGAAATTTCATCGGAAAAGTCGATATGAGTTTTAAGTTCATTGATTGACAGCTTGAAAAGGAGCTTTTTTTGTTTTAAGAGTGTATAGAAACAAGTTTATTGGTCAGAATGTTCGATCTCTGAGCACACTTGATTGGAAAAGTTTTCTTTGGTGTCAGGGCCGATTATGGGAGCCCTTTTGTCTCTTTTAGGGGTAAAAGGCAGGTGACAGGGTCGCATTGTAAGTAGTCAAGAAGGCGGTTATCGGGGGTCGGTTCGAGAAGCGTCCGTGGGCGGGGGAGGCATTTGTCATCTACCCGGCACAACTCTCATTATTCCGCCTTTTCGCTCTCCGGGAGAAAAACAGAAAAATTACTCCCGGGTACCTCCCTTTTGATAGCGTCTCCCTTTTTTTCTTCCCTCATCCAACAAACGGCGTATTTAAAAAATAATTATCGGGGGAGGTCGACGACAATTAGATGGCGACCTCGTGGCTTCCTTTTCCGGAAGACACCATCTTTTCCTAAGTAGTTCCTTTATGCTTCTTTTTATGCCTTCCTAAATGCACCCAGTCGACCTTGCTGCTATTATTTTCCCCCCTTTTATTTAAACATTTTATGAATAATTTATAAGTACTTGCTATAAGTAAAATTTGGTCAAATTCTCTATAATTAATCTGAAAAGAAAAAAATATAGAACAAAATTCAAAAAGACCCTTAAATTAGCCTTGAAATGATGAAAGTCACTATCTATTCAAAAACGTTGAAAGTCAACCTAAAAAATGATCAAAGTCCAGGTCGTAAAGGTTCGGATATACCAAGAATCACTAATCTTTGATGACTTTCTTTCCCAAAAGGTACCAAAATAACGATTCAAGTTTTCTCGTTAGATAAAATTTATGACGAAAAACGTTTGCGTATAGAAGGGAGACGCCCCCTTTCCGTTCATCCCCCAAAAAAGGTCGCCCGTAGAAACTCCCTTTTCATGGCTTATTCGTAAAGAACCGTTTGTCGTCGGGGGTGAAGTTGTCGTCTTAATGATTTTCAACCGACGCCCCCCTTCTCTAATTATTCTAATGACCTCGCTGAATATTCACAAGTTTCCGTTCCTTCCAAGACTTCTCCATTGTGAGAAAGGGAAAAGTAAATACATTATTCAATCCATTGTACTTGGGGGTCGTACCGTTTGCTCGCCCGGACAAGCCCCTAGGAGGATCAACGTCAATTAATCACTTCCTAAGCCCCCAACCACCAAATTATCCCATAAAGACACACAAAACGCCTGACTATCATAAAAACAAATAACTTTTTCTTTCAGGTTTCGATGCTCAAAACAGGCTGGACAAAAATACAGCGATTTGCCACCTATCACCTTCACCTACAGGTAAAACGTTTACTTGTATTTTATGCCAGATTTTTGACCTGACGAAAAAATTTATCGAAGTAAACCCCCCTTAGATTTGAGAGAAAAATCGATTGGCATCAATAACTTTTGCTTCCGACATACAGGGTGCTCCAGAAGGACACGAAAATCGTTATTTTATATATAAACCCTATGTTTTGACGTTTGAAATCGATTTTACACTTAATTTCAAGTAAATTTTACTTGAACACTTTTTTGATGGGACCAAACGTACAGGCGTTAAGTGCCACTTAACATGGACCCAGGAACTCAGGAACTATTGGTCCTATCGAAAAAGTGTTTTAAGTAAAAGTTACTGGAAATCTAGCCTAGAATTGATTTTTATCGCCAAAACATAGGGTTTGCGTTTAAAATAACGAAGTTAGGGTCGTTCTGGAGCACCCTGTATATTGAATCCAAATTTTATTGAAGCCAATCTATTTTTTGCTTAAAAATAATGGGGGTTTACTTCGATAATATTTTTCGTTGGGTCAAAATTATGGCAGATAATCCAGATTATTGTTAAACCAAAAATATGTTTTTTTGGGGTCATAATATAGTGTTTGAGGGTTAAAAAGTATAATTTTTTTTATGTATCGTAAAAAAAGTCGATGATTGTATCGTAAAAGGGTAAAAATCGTTACTATGGTAACTTCCTCTTTGAAAATGGGAGACGACCCCTTATGAAAATCTTAAGATAAAAAGGGAATTTATGTTTCAGGGATGACTAACGTAGGGAAGGGAAGTTACCATCCTTTGCCTTCAAGTATAACGGACTCGTTGCGCAAATCAGGTAAGAGATGAGTCAATTGTTGACAAAAAGAAATTTAAAGAATTTGTACAATAGAAGGGATTCTCTCCCTCAGGAAGTACCCTTGACCTAGGGCTCTATTCAAGATTATGCACTCAAGTCGTAAAATAAATTACCAGTCGATGTATCACGAGCTGGTTATGCTCTATTCAACTGAATCACGGTGACGTCCTCCCTTTTCCATTCTTAATTGTTGGCCCCAGACGCGTGGCAGGAAGTAACCGACGCTGACGTTCATTAGGGATCCTTCGTCCTCCTCCCCTTTTTTTCTTTTATGAACAGACCTCAAAAAGGAGATACCGCGGAAAATATGATATTGTGTATCAAGGGTGGATAAGATCCGCTTTTGGGTGCTAAAATTAATGCTTACGAAAAATTTGTTTTCCCTTTGTTCTAAAATAAGTTCTTGGCATTCTGTTTCCTAAAAACCTATTGGCCGAGGAGTACATCCTGGGAATCCTATTGGCGAATGGATTCTTGAAGTCTTATTTTCTAATGTTCTATTGTCCGGTTAGTTCTTGTCATCCTATTGGCTGTAGAGTTTTTGGTCATCCTTTTTATAGTTCTTCTATTGGCGAATGAGTCTATCCTTGACATCCTATTAGCGAAAGAGTTCTTTCCCTCCTATTTCCTAATCTCCCATTGGCCAATGAGTTCTGGGCATCCTATTGGCGGAAGAGTTCTTGGCATCTTATTGGCTGAAGAGTTCTCAGCATCCTATTGGCTGAAGAGTTCTTGGCATCCTATTGGCTGAAGAGTTCTTGGCATCCTATTGGCTGAAGAGTTCTTGGCATCCTATTTTCTAATCTCCTGTTGGCAAATGAGTACTGGGCATCCTATTGGCTATAGAGTTCTTGGCATCCTGCTTCCTGATCTACTACTTCTAATGAGTACATCCTTTTCTATGTCCTATTGGCTGAAGAGTTCTTGGCATCTTATTGCCTGAAGAGTTCTTGGCATCCTATTGGCTAAAGAGTTCTTGGCATCCTATTTCTTAATAGCTTATTGGCCATTGAGTTCTGGGCATCCTATTGGCTGAAGAGTTCTTGGCATCCTATTGGCTGAAGATATCTTGGCATCCTATTGGCTGAAGAGTTCTTGGCATCCTATTGGCTAAAGAGTTCTTGGCATCCTATTTCTTAATAGCTTATTGGCCATTGAGTTCTGGGCATCCTATTGGCTGAAGAGTTCTTGGCATCCTATTGGCTGAAGATATCTTGGCATCCTATTGGCTGAAGAGTTCTTGGCATCTTATTGGCAGAAGAGTTCTTGGCATCTTATTGGCTGAAGAGTTCTTGTCATCCTATTGGCTGAAGAGTTCTTGGCATCGTATTGGCCACCCTGGGATCTTGAGGTCCAAAGAGCCCCTCCTATTGGCCCCAGATGTTCTTTCTTCTTATGTCTTTTCGAACTTTTGTACCTATAATTCGTACTTTTGATCTCTCTGGATTCTTTTTGCTCATAACGTCCCGAAAATCCATTTTTCCATCCTTTTTCTACCTTATTTCCATAAAAAAGCAAATAAATCGCACATTTTCCACGTCCCACGACACGAAAGTGCCTCTTTTTCAATAAAAGTGTCGAAAAAAAATTATTTCAAAATAGGATATAATTTGCCCCATTGGAGATTGCCTCGTCCTTTTCCTTGTTCCGGCATCGAATTTCCGCCAACCGGACTCCAGGGGGGAAAAAAGGTCGACGTTTGAAATACAAAAGGAAGACTTTTAGTTCCTCGAAACTTCCACAAGATGGCAGCAACGTTTCCGTCCAAGCTGAAGATCGATAAACCCCCTTAGTTCACTTTTTACCCTACAGATACCACTCGTGTGTCCTTTATATCGAAAACTTCGATCTTAATTTCTTCATTCACTTTCCAAAAAAATTATTTAAAAAATTGAAATTCTTTCTATATAATATGATTTTTTTTAAATTCATTTTTTTGGCTTTTTGAATTGGATAAAATGTGCAAACGATGGTTTTTGAATGTTAGTGTGAATGGAAGATAAAAGAAGTTTGAAAAAGTGTTCTTTGGTTTTGAAAGTATCGATGAAAATGAAGGGGTCGGAGAGGAAACTAATGGCGGGTATAAAGTAGATGTAATTAGAGAGGTGGCCTCCTTCCCATTGATTTACCCGGGCATACATTACCCTCTCTTCCACTCCTCTAATTTACCTCCCTCGTGTATTGATCTCTGACGTCAACCCCTTACCTGCCAACCTCCCTTACATCCTGTCTCCAACACCTTTAAGACAAAACACTTTCCTATTCCCAAATCACCGGAATTTCAACCCTCGAGAATCTCACACAGGGTCGGACACATAAAACGCGTCGAATCTCAATTATTGAATATTTGAGTATTCACATAACAGGCTCCGTTCGAGTCCATCGTAGGCTCTAAATTACATTTTTAAGGATTTCCGGAGGGAAGCAGGCTATTGAGGTCGGTCTCACCTCCTAAGGCCCCCTCTCTTGTCCATCATAGCCTCATTTTATGTACATTTGATTGCAGAAATGCATTCCAGTCAGCTAATTGTCCTATGGAGACCAACCTCGGTTCATTTTAAGGGCCTCTATAGCGCGGCATTTTTCTTTGACGTATTTCTCCAATATCCTGAAAAAACTGTTGGTTTTTTTTGAAAAATTTGATTTGAATTTTAGTTTTAGAATACATCAATATAGGTCGCCATGTTTTAATTTTTTTGAAAATCATAAAAATTTGAAAAATACGCTCCCTCTCACCACCACGGATGAAAAGTCCAAATTTACTGGGTATCAAAATATTACTGCCTAAGGATTTGATACCTTGCGGCCGATATGCTCCCTAGCGCCCGAAACACTAGCGGATGCTTTAATAACACCCACCCCATCAGAGAGGTCTAACGGGCCCTTAAGGTATTTCAAGGGCATTTGCACAAACCACTCCAGAGAGCTGATTGTCCAATGTAGTCCATCATAATCCTATTTGAAAGGAACTTCAAAAAATAAAACTCGCTAATCCAAAAGGACTCAACATTGAAATTATAGAATAGAATGTGAATTTTTTTAATTTATAAAAGGATACGAAGCAGATGAAGGCCCTTATACTGTTAACATTGTTTATTAGAAACAAAAGGGAAAACAATAGTATCGGCGGTCTCCCTTCAGCATAAGTGGTCATATACACGCCCTTTGTATAGTTCGACCCTTTTAAATAGCGTTTAGAACGTGTTACACTCTACTCTTTTGTCTCCATTTTAATTATAGTTACAAGCATTCTCCATTACCCTGAGATCGAAATTATTATATTTTTTTCGGTTCTGAAATAAGATTCGATAAAGGAGATTGGTTGTTATGAAAGTAACAAGGAGAACGGGAAGGAAGAGGAAGGAAGCGGAGGAAGGAAGGAGGGAGCCTCGGAATATCCGGGGAGTCCGCCCATATCTTAGCGGCTACCTTCTCCTTTTATGTAATTCCCTTGAGGGTAATTAGGGTCTTCTTTTTAAAAAGTGCTCGGATCATCGGTAATTGGTCTATCTGATAGTGGGAGAGGTGAACAAAACGGGCACCGAGGCGGAAAACGTCTCTTATCTCGTCTCTTTTCAAGCCGGACAATTTCATGGCGTGTGACGATTTTTTTTTATCAATAGCGTTACCTGTGACCTTTTGTAATTGTCCCACGCTTGAAAAATATTCGACAAACTTATCGGGGAACTTTTATCTTTTTATGCGTGGGCAAAGTGGTCAAAGAATGGACACAATTTGCATGAAAATGAACAAAAGCTTATTTTCATTATAAGAACCACAAATTATCAAAATAAAGACTTGAAACGGCCGGTTTGTAAGAAGCCCACACTTCCATGACCTCCACATCCGTCTAAAGGTGGCCCACATATCCACCTATAGGTGCATAAGCACGATAGGGCCCTAGGAGGTTAGGTAGGGATACGCGGAAGCACTCCGCCCTCCAAAAATGGAGATTTTGGTAGAAAACCACCAATCTGAGAGACTATCAGCTAATTGGATTGATTTCTGCAAACGAAATCCCATAAAATATGCCTATGATGGACTCAATTGGTCATTCAGCTCATTTTAATGGTTTCTGCAAGCGATTAACGAACGCCCTTAAAGTCTTCTCAACCCGACAATCTGATCGCTGGATTGGTTTCTGCAAGCCAATCCCTGGCGGGATACGCTCTCTGGAATGGTTTCTCCAAACAATCAACTCGTTGGAATGGTTTCTGCAAACGAAACTGGAAATAGCATTCTGCACATTATAAATTGAAGCACTGTGGCTATCGTCCCTCACCTAGCAGAAATGTAACTTTCCTATACGATTCCCACTAGCGTCAGCAGAAAAAACTTTCTTTACTCGGCAAAATGGTGGGCCCCTTGATGGAAGACCGACAGTTTTCTTGACGATTTCCGACATCGTTCGCGTTGAAAAGTAAACAAACTTTGAAATCGGACACCGTCGTGAGGGGGGGGGTCTCTCCCCTCGTATCAACCTCTGCACGGCATGCCATGTAAAACAAGCGCTTGCGGTTCCATCTCCGCCAGACCGCGACCGCTTAATCACCGACCATTGACACGGCCGTATAATTTCCACAAAACGTCACCGCCCGAAGTTTGAGGAGGAACGTGAGAAACGAGCGTCCTTCCCCTCTTTCCGAAAGCCCCCGACCGAGCGAACATCACAACATCGTCTGATTTATCGCTCTCCCTTTTTTCCCTCCATTCTTTTCCTTCCCCAATTCGAACAATGTGGGTAATCATCGATGAAAAGCATATTCGCGCGACACGCTCAATTGATCGACATTAAGATTTCGCTATATTGTTAGCTAAAGTTTATTAGCATCTGGTACTACAAGCACATTCATGCACCAACAACTTCCATACTCAAGTTTTCGTTTTTTTAAATTCTTCGATAGCGTCCCCCCTTGGTATCTAAAAGATGGGCAATTTATGACTTTTCGGAGGTGAATATATTTAAGTAGATAAATTGTGGGAGGGTTAGGTGTGAGATAGATAAGTAGGAAGGTGCGAGGAGTGTGTTGTGGTGGGAATCGATGGGTTGCCATGGAAGCGTTTCCGCCCCTCTCTCCCTCATCCCTTACCAAGGGGTAAATATCTGGAGAAAGCTCAACAACGGGTTAAATCCTTCTTTTCCCGAGTCGCCCTTTTTTTCCGCTCTTAATCTCAATGCAGAAAAAAGTCGCTTCCTGTACATCAGAGGAAAACGATTTAGTTTAATGGCTATCCAACGTGAAGAGTGTGAAGTTGGGCTTATTATGCACCCTGCAGTATCCTTTGTGACATTGGACTTAGAATCTTGGTGTAGCTCCCAGGGATGGTCATTGCGTGACTGTAGCATTCCGTGATACATAGTTCTTTTAAGGACTAGTAGACCAGCATTCTCATTTCCCTTCTACCCTGAGTCCCAAATTTCTTTGCTGCCATAGCAAACAGTGCTAAACTGAGACACCTCCGCAGTGACATAATATAAAAAAATACAGTTTCACTTTCCATAGCACAATGTAGCTGGTGACTCCGAGAGGCCATCTATATGATATATGGCCTTTTTATTCGGAAAATCCAATTTTATTTTAAAACCCATATCAATAGGTTGGAAAAAAACGTATAGGGAGATCGGAGGGGTGTGAGCGATCATTTTGTAAGCGAATTCAAAAATGAGATAAGAGTCCCTCATATATATAAACTGAGTGGGAGGGGTTTTCATCTCACTCCGTCCACCCCCCGCTTCAAAACCCCTTATTCTTGGCGAAAACTTTCTACCCCAGAGTCTCTCATTTCCTCTTAGAGAGACGCCAGATGCGATATTAATTCTAAATTAAAGGATAAGGTACCCCCCCGCCTTTCCCCTTTTCTACCGTCTCTGCCAGAACGAGCCTGAGGCTAACTTACTAATTAAATCCTTTATCGGGGAGCGGGAGGTCCCTCCGCCTTGTAAACAACACTTCATTTGTCCGACTCTGCAGAGTAATGAGGAAACACAGAAATTTACTTTCGACTACCCTCTCGTTAACAATTTTCCTTTTAATCTAACTCTGGAATCATGGTTTAATTAATGCGCCTTTTCTCTAAAATCGTCGGGTCATCAGGTTGGTATCTGATATTGATGGGGGCAACTTGCATTTGGTGACCGATGCAGCTGGTGACTGATGTAGCAGGTTGGAGTAGTTGGTGCTGATGTAGCTGGGGACTGATGTTGCTGGTGGTGACCGGTATAGCTGGTGACTGATGTAGATGGTGACTGGTGTTGCTGGTGACTGGCGTACCTGGTGACTGATATAGGTATACTGAGGACCGGAGTAGATGGTGACTGATTTCGATGGTAGCTGGTGACTCATGTAGATGGTAGCTGGTGACTGGTGTTGCTGGTGCCTGGTATAGGTGGTGACTGGTGTTGTTGGTGACTGGCGTACCTGGTGACTGATATAGGAATACTGGGGACCGGAGCTGACTGCTGAGTAGGTGGTGACTGATGTCGATGGTAGCTGGTGACTCATGTAGATGGTGGCTGGTATAGGGTGACTAGTGTTGCTGGTGACTGGTGTAGCTGGTGACTGTTGTTGCTGGTGACTGGCGCACCTGGTGACTGGTATAGGGCCTGGTGACCGGGGACCTGAGAACATGGTTATGGATGCAGATGGTAGCTGGTTACTGATGTAGATGGTAGCTTGTACCTGGTATAGGTGGCGACTGGTGTTGCTGGTGACTGATATAACTGGTGCCAGTTATATTATGGTTACTGGTGTTTCTGATGACTGGCGTACCTGGTGACTGGTATAGCTGGAGACAGGAGTAGATGATGACTAATGTAGATGGCAGTTGGTGACTGATATAGCTGAAAACTGGTGTTGCTGGTGACTGATGCAGCTGGTAACTGGTATAATTGGTGACTAGTATTACTGGTGACTGATATCGCTGTTTGCTGGTGACTATAGTAGATGGTGACTGCACTGGTATCCGGTATCTAGTTGTCGGTATCTGCCAAGTGATATCTAATTGCCGTTATCTGTATTTTTTAATTTCCCACCCATAGAACCTTAAAATGCAAAATCAATGAATTTCATTCCGCAACCCCTCTGGAAATCAAAACGAACCTAAACAATAAAGTTAATAAAAATAGTCAACTAACAAACCATATCCAAGGGTGTGAACTGAGGACTGGTTGCACGGCACGTGATCAATGAGATATGATATTTTATTTTTAAATGCGAAGCGTGGCATCTGTTTGGAAGAGTCAATTAAGTCTGGGAAACTGGATATCGGAAGGTTGGCGGGTGGAACGGCGGAGCGAGTTCAAGGGGGGTAGTTTAGGACAATAGGGGCCACTTAGAACCCTCCACGATCCCACACTCAATTTTTCCCAAATTCTCATTTCGTGACGTTTTTTTTTTACTTTTTATTGTAAAACAGACTATTTACAATGGAAAAACTTTATAATTATTACTTTCGAGTTTAATTAAAATTCCAGTTTTAGATCCGGCCCTTTCGGATTGCGTGCCTTTTGAAGGGAGCGTGGGCCCAACTTTAGACCACACTTGGCTAAATATCGATCTCGCATTATCTCAAGCTGCAAGAATTAATTAATTTTTTTTTCATCCATTTTGAGGTTAGAAAAAGGTGTTTCTGTGACTTGGGAAAAAAAGAGGGGGTGGTAAATCGTCCGGAAGGCACTAAACTGTAAAGAAGGCCCCCGGGGAGGATGTAAACACTGAGAGCGCCGCGTCTCTCGACTAATGGCCTGTAAAGTAATTAATCACAACACCCAACGTCCAATCATTTCTATTTTGACGTTATTTATTACGTCATTGAGATTTTCTCACATTTTACAATAGGATCTTTCCTTTCAATAGGAATGACGCATAAGTTCAGTTTTTCAGAAGTTATGTTCACCCTATGCTTACTACTTTTCCCTATATAAATTCCCATTATTACCTATCCCCATATTCCTAGATATTTCATCGCCATTCTCCTAGAAACCATGCCATTAGACTCTTTGGCCCTCATCCACCATGCAATGCCTAGTTTTCATACCCTCGAAAGGCTACCTTCCCAATAAACTGTATTCTACCATTCTGGGAGAGCCACCCTATCCTATACTTAGCAATCATCTATACCTCAAACCCCAACCTCCCCGATAACTTTCTCCAATAGATACCCTTTGAACCATATTCCTTACCCCCAAAATATGCATCTCCGCCATTCTCCTATAATGTCCGTTAACCTCCATAGTCTCCAAAACCCCTTTCTCCATACCCACCATCATCATGCTCAATAGACTCCTTGGCCCACCATACCACGCTAAATATTCAATGGTCTCCAAATGCCATCTCTCCAATAAACAGTATGTCACCATTCTGGGATGCTCATCATATCCCTACCGTCTATATCCCAAACCCTACTTCCCCAATAACTTTCTCCGACACCATATGCCCTCTCATTCTCCTAGAAACCATGCTCGTTCATATCCTTCATATGGCCTCAAACACCATTTAGCTTGTTTTTACAATGCGTACCATAGAATCCTTCTCTTAAGCTTCTAAAAACTTCCAGGGACTGTCATTAGTCCTTTAAGTGACTACAATACACAAAATATCCTTTTGAAGGTTTTTAATGTCTAAGGAAACATCATTGTTTTTTGCATCAAAAGGTGGTCCCGGGAGGTATGATGAGCGGTATCTCATGACAAAAAGGTCTGGAAGATACTCGATTTTTAAAAGAATTTCTTTTCTATGGTTGAGATATGAAGGGGATTGGTAGGTATCAGGAGCACCTGTATGTGGGTCAAAATCTTTTTTAGTTAAAAAAAAAACGACCTATCTAGACCTCCCCCAAAAAAACGGGCTTAGGAGGGGAGTAAAAAGATGGGGATTGGAGGATCTAGTCGCTCTCGGCACGCCTCCATCGCCCTCAAGCAGGGCATCCGAGCAGGCGCCGTTTCCGTCCCCTCTCACTTCACCGCAAACCTTCGACGGAGGAGCTCCCTTTAGAATGACATGTGACCGACTTTCCGATCGAAAACGCGCTATCTTTTAATACTAAACGAAGAAAACTATGGGAACCGACTGATTCAACGTTTTAAACTGACGAACATGCTGGACATCAAAACGTCCGCAGACTACCTCAGTCGTACGGGGACGTTTACTAATTTTTCGATGCTTTTTGCTGGTAAATCTAGTTTTCTTTTTCTTATCATTATCAAATCGTAAATATTCTTAACTTTGTTGCAGATACCGGCTATAAAGGATCATGGAGCACACACAGTGCTGCCCAATCTCAAGGTAAGATTTCATACTTTACACTTTTATTTAAGATTATTAAAATCATTCTCTAGAGGTAGCGCTTATTTCTGTTAAATTCTTATAAAATAGCCAAATGTCCATATTCTGCCATTTTTGTTTTGCGTTTTTCTTTGCCATTGATTTTTACCATAATTTTGAAAAAATTTTTAAAACCTGGCAATATTTTAAACAAAAGCTTTGGGATATGGGGTGAAAAGATTTGGTGAGGACATGATCGGGCATGTTTTTGTTTAGGGGTTTCGCTTGGTGGGGCGGAACGCTACCGCGTTACTGGATAGTTGATGTGAATCAAAAATGTTTGCTTTCTGGTTACGTTTTTCATGAAACATGTTCGACCATGTTTCCATCAAAATCCTATACAGTTCAAAAATTTGTATGGGTGAAACATGTTTGAACATGTTTACACTAATCGCCTTTCTAATTAAAGAACCTAAAGGATGAACGTTTACGAACATGTTTTCATCAATTTGAACGGAAATGTTTTCATCAGTTTGAACGAACATGTTTTATGAATTTGAACGAACATGTTTCATCAATTTGAACGAACATGTTTCATCAATTTGAACAAACATGTTTTATCAATTTGAACGGACATGTTTAATCAATTTGAACGGACATGTTTTCATCGATTTGAACGAACGTGTTTTTATCAATTTGAACGAACGTGTTTTCATCAATTTGAACGAACATGTTTTCATCAATTTGAACGAACATGTTTTCATCTATTTGAACGAACATGTTTTCATCTATTTGAACGAACATGTTTTCATCTATTTGAACGAACATGTTTTATCAATTTGAACGGACATGTTTCATCAATTTGAACGAACATGTTTCATCAATTTGAACGGACATGTTTTCATCGATTTGAACGAACATGCTTTCATCAATTTGAACGAACATGCTTTCATCAATTTGAACGAACATGCTTTCATCAATTTGAACGAAGTACGAACATGCTTTCATCGATTTGAACGCACATGTTTTCATTGATTTGAACGAACATGTTTTCATCAATTTGAACGAACATGTTTTTATCAATTTGAACGAACATGTTTTCATCAATTTGAACGAAAATGTTTTCATAAATTTGAAGTAGGTAATCAATCAATTTGAGAGTTAATGAAACATGTTCTGACTAAATCTTTCATCCTTTTCCTTAATTGATTATAAATGAATCATGTTCGAACATGAATGAAAAACGCTTTTATTCGTGCGGATCTCTTTCGTGGTCATGAATGAAACATGTTAGAACATGTTTAAAACTAAAACCTTTTTCGAATCTATAAACGAAGCATTTTCGAACATGTTTAAAATTGAATAGCACCCACCTCTCGATCTTCTGGCTTTCTTAAAACGTCGGGGCTCTACAGAACTCTCCACCAACACTAAATCTCCCCACGTTTCCCTACGAACCCCAACCTTCCCCCCACCACCCCCACTCATTCATCATCTCCTCGACCCTTCACCACTTTCCTCAAGCTCAAACCTTACCCCTCATCCCCCTATCTCATCATCCCCATCCTCCCATACCCTCCCCCACACACCCCAACATTCCACCACCTCCCCATCCTCCCATACCCTCGCTCACTCACCCCAACATTCTACCACCTCCCATCCCCTCCTCTAGCCTCCCCCACCTCCCTCAAACCTTTCCCGTCAGGAATTGGTGTTTTTTTGAAAAAGTTATAATTACAATACTTACACCTAATTGGTTTTATTGGGTTCTGGGATATACCTCTTGAGTCTATCATGATAGAACATTAATGGCTCTTATGATTAGATTTATAAATCAATCGCGATTTCCCCCCTTGAAGTAAACCCTAACCACGCTCATCATTCTTTCAATTTCGTCTCCCAATCTGGAAAAATAGCAATAACGTAAAATGGCCCAATCGAGATCGTGGAAAGAGAGAGAAAAAAAGATATAAAAAAAATTAACATCAAACGGGGCAAATGGGTTTCCCCAATTCCCCCTTCCCGCAATCGCAGCATCCCTCACTACACGGAGGTTTAATGGATTTGGACGAGCCAGGGGGAGGGGACCTGTTCGATTAGTCGGTAGTTTCGTCGGCGAGGAGGGGAACGCCGTGATTGCACTTTGATCTCCTCTAATCTCATTCTAAACGGAGCCCAAGACTGATGGGACATAAATGACAACAATACCCTTAAATCGTTCCCTTGAAAAAATCAAATAAAACAGAACAAGTACGAAAAACTCAAGGCATTTGTTGCTAAGGACACTCTAGGATCACATAGCCATTCTTTTCCTTCACCCTTAACGTCCGTAACTTCCACAGTTTTTGGCCGATTTTATTGATCTCTATACCGTTGGAAAGCTCTTTTGAAGACCTATAAGAACTACTTTATTCATAAAATCGCTGAGAATGCTCCTTAGCCCTTAAAAATGGACTTAAAATGGCCAAATCGATGAAAGGAAGAGTGAAAGTTCAAACGTCCATAACTTCTACATTTTTTATCCGATTTTATCGATATTTATACTGTTGGAAAGCTCGTTTAAAGGACTAGAAAAACTACTTTATCTACAAAATAGCTTAGAATACTCCTTAGCCCTTAAAAATGGACTGAAACGTGAAGAGTTCGGATTTTGCAAGAAATGGATGCGATTCCTGACCTCGACGTTGGAATTTGTTTTTTTTTTGATTCAAAAGCTTGAATAAAAAAATGACGAAGGAAAGGGTGTTAGATTGCGGTTAAGCCACCCTTATGATCAGGGGTGGGGTTTGATTGTGAAAGATCAAAGAGAACGCCCGGGGGGAATCTTCACGCCAAACAAGCCTTTCTAGGACACTTGATAATGTTTTGCTTTGACGCACAACCACGACCCCCCAAAGGGCCAATTTGGATAAGCAAGCAACAGCCCGTGTAAATCTTGAAAAAACGTTCCTTTTACAAAATTGAATATTTTCGATTTTAAATTAAAAATTCGCTGGTGTCAAAGGGTTTGAATTGGAAATGGGAAGGGGAGTTTGAGGGTGAGCAATTTGATTTTCCTTGATGGCGGATGCGGACTGGATTGGAGCCCAGTTTCCGCCCTGGAAATTCTCCTGAGATGTCGGTTTCCTCTACCGCCCTTTCCCGAAACCCTCCACCGGCTCATCTAACAAACCACACCTTCATCAACAACCAAAACTTGAACCAATTTTAAGTTTTTCGTTGTTTGATAAGCCCAAGGGTCGGAAAGGTAAAATTTACCAGCCCATCCCCCACCCTTGGGAATATGGAAAAAGTCTTTAAATGCTTAAAAATCAACCTATAAGTTACCATTTTGTCGCAAAAGAATGAAATTTGGATATAAAGAACCACTTGCCATAAAAACGATCAAAAATCAAGCTGAAAAAGAGCTTTTTTTTTGTCGTAAAGGAAAACATCTAGCTGAAAGTTTCCCTAATGTACAAAAATCGAGGTATAAATGGCCCCTAATGTCCAAAAAGAATAAAAAATCAAACTAAAAAGGCCCCCTAAGTGTCCAAAAAGGATCAAAAATCAAGCTGAAAAAGAGCTTTTTTGTCGTAAAGGAAAAAATCTAACTAAAAGGGTCCCTAATGTACAAAAATCGAGGTATAAATGGCCCCTAATGTCCAAAAAGAATAAAAAATCAAACTAAAAAGGGCCCCCAAGTGTCCAAAAAGGATCAAAAATCAATCTAAAAGGGGCCCTTTTCATAGTAAAGGAACAAAATACGGTTAAAAGGGCCCCTAGTGTCCAAAAAGGATCAAAAATCAAGCAAAAAAGGGCCCTTTTCGTAGTAAAGGAACAAAATCTGGTTAAAAGGCTCCTTGTGTCCAAAAACGGATCGTTAATCAAGCTTAAAAGGGCCCTTTTCATCACAAAGAACCATAATCTAGTTAAAAGGGCCCCTAGTGTCCAAAAAATGGTTAAAAAAACCTAGCTAAAAGGGCCCCTAGTGTCCAAAAAGGATCAAAATTCTAGCTAAAAGGGGCCCTTTTCATAGTACAAATCCCTTTTCATAGTAACAAAATCTGGTTAAAAGGGCCCCTTGTGTCTAAAAAAGTATAATAAATCAAGCTAAAAAGGGCCCTTTTCGTCACAAGAACCACAATCTTGTTAAAAGGGCCCTTTGTGTTCAAAAAAAAAAAATCAAAAACCTACCTAAAAAGGGCCCCTAGTGTCCAAAAAGGATCAAAAATTAAGCCTAAAAGGGCCTTTTTCGTAGTAAAGGAACAAAATCTACTTAAAAGGGCCCCTAGTGTCCAAAAATGATCATAAATCAAGTTTAAAAGGGCGGTTTCTTAACAAAGAACCATAATGTAGTTAAAAGGGCCCCTTGTGTCCAAAAAGGATCAAAATTCAATCTAAAAAGGGCCCCTAGTGTAAAAAAGGACAGAAATCAAGCTAAAAGGGCCCCTAATGTCCAAAAAGGATTAACAATCAAGCTAAAAAGGACCCCTAGTGTCCAAAAAGTACAAAAATTCAAGCTAAAAATGGACCCTAGTGTAAAAAAAGGACAAAAATCAAGATAATAAGGGTCCCTAATGTCCAAAATGGATCAAAAATTAAGCTAAAATCGAACCCATCGTGCCCAAAAAGGATCATAACCAAGATGACCTGCCCAGTATCATCCCTTCGAGAATTCCGCGATCTCCCGGTGGCCCTATCCGACCCCGAAGCAATTTTAAGCTTTTCTTTGTGGCAGTTTGATAAGCGCCTAGACTTCCTTAACATTTCCCCATATATAGAATCCGATGTCAGACAAGGTGTCTAACTTGTCGGATATTGTGTCGGGCCCCGGGGGTGCGACTGGTCGACCGCCCTCTTTATGAAGTTGACTCTGTCCCCCAAGTATAAATAGACTTTGTAGCATATTGCAACTTCCAACCACGTGCCCCGTACAAACATTCCCGACGACTTTTTATTGGAAAAACATTCGCCTGCGTAGGTGATGAAAAATCCCGGCTGAAAACGAAACAAAATGACAGTGAAATCATAAGCGTTTAAATGAAAGCATCGAGTGTGACCGAGGGAGAACGCCTTAGACGCCGAGGGGTCTGTGATTGACGTGCCACGAGCCAGGAAATTAACGACACACTCAGATAAGCCGAAACCCACTTTAGCCCCCATTGTATTCGTGAAGGCGAGAGTTCGTTTTTTACCCTCAATTTTTTATTAAGACGAATAAAATATGAAACCATCGATTTATCTTAGGATGTTCCATTTTGGACGCTTCTCATGATAGAATTTCATGTGACTTGTGCTCCAAGCAACACCAAATATCCTCCTATCTTATCCCCAACACGTGTCACAACTCTCCCATCACCTTCCCTACTCTCTCCTCGACCAGTCCCCACTGTATCACCTCCCCGACCCTCCCCCATCACCCCTACTAACAAGCTACAAGCACCTTCCCCCACCCATCAACCACTACTCCTCACTCATTACCTTCCCTCCGCTCGTTGACCCAACGTCATCTCTCCAACTCTCCCATCACCTCCCTTACTCTCTCCTCCAACCCCATTCTCTCATGACCACCCATGACCTTCATTTCACTACTTATCCCCGCACAATCATACCATCTTTCCTGCCACTTTCCTATCATCTACACGACTATCCGTTCTCCCTCGCTTGATTGGGTTTTCAGCGACATATCTGGATTGCTTGAAGCTAGACGGTCTCCTCACCATCCCCCACTTACCCATCATCTCCCCTACCCTCCTAGACCCTCCCCATCACCTAAATTCCTTGAACTCCCATCTCCCCCAGTCCCCTATCATCCACCACCTCTCCCATCACCTCCCCGACCCTCCCCCATTCCTTGGATTTTGAGCGACTTAGTGTATCTTGAAGCCAGACGGTCTCCCCACCCCTCCACTCTCCCATCACCAACCTTCCACCACCTCCCCCTATTCTCCCATCACCTTCCCCACCATCCTGAAAATGGAGTTCATGTTGACAACTGGGTGACCCTGCTGAGAGTACTCAAGTGGTCATCCCCCAAACCAAACTTTTTTGAACACTATTTTGATGTCAACGAGTAAAAAACAACATTTTTTCTCTCTACAATCTGATGGTGGAGTCGCATGACCGATAATCGTCCTACCATCAAAATCATGTCCTTGTTCTTTCGTTTTATGTATATGAAGAAAAAAAAAACTTCAAATGGTTCAAGCGAGAATGATAACAACGTAACAACCCCAATAGGGTCGTGAAAAGGGAGAGAATATCTTGTGTGTCCATTTGACTGACTCCTTCTGGGGGGCGAGAACCCTCTTTTTCCTCAAACTCTAACCTGGCTTGTGTAGTTTTTGTATAAGGGAGTTAAAAACGACTTTTTTTCTTTTGACAGGGTACAGCAATTCGCTTTCCGGAATGGCCAAGTCCTCGTTAGACGCTCACTCACATCTACGCCAGCCAGGTTAGTAACCGAAATCAGTATCGATGATCGAAAGATAATATGCTAATAAAAAAAAGGGCGGCGGGTGGCGTTACGGTGATTACGACGCACTTGACTCCTGGCCAGAGGTCACGGAATTCTGAGTCAGACCTATTAGCATAAAGTACCGTGGGAGACCGTTCGCGTGCCATCGAAGGAGACCAGTCGATTTTTCGATAAAAGTCGGGATTGAGTCAATATTGTTTATGGGCGGTGTAATGCGGTGTTAAATGGGATGGGAGAAGTTAATGGACAATCCTTGTCCGGCTACTGACTCACCCCTGGTCAAACGCAAATATTTACCGTTTTATACAAAAACTCCTGTCTGAACACTATACTAGTAGGGGTCATCTTCCTTCATGAACTAAAACTTTAGTTCCCAGCTTCACCATTTGCCATCAATTCCCTATGACCCTCACCCATCACCAACCTTCCCATCATCTTCACGTCCCTCTCGCTTGATTCGCCTTTGCATTCCCCAACTCCTCCTACCCACAACCATCCACCACCTCTCACCCATAACCTCCCCTACCACCTACTCTCTTGTCACCTCCCCATTGAAACATACATCGAAAACAATAGCAATCACGACACTCATGCTCATCAAAAACCACGATAAACACGATTTTTATCGAAAAACATGGCAAATTAATACGATTTTCACCGGAAACCATAATTACGCGACTTTCATAGAAAACTATAGCAAACACTATTTTCGTCGAAAACCATGATAGATAAACAAGATTTTCGTCGAAATACATGGAAAATGCAATTAGAATCGTGTACTTTGCTGTAGTTTTCGATGAGAATCGTGTTTATCATGGTTTTCGATAAAAATCGTGTTTATCATCGTTTTCGATGAGAATGGTGTTTGTCATCGTTTTCGACGAGAATCGTGTTTATCATCGTTTTCGACCAGAATCGTGTTAATCATCGTTTTCGACGAGAATCGTGTTTGTCATCGTTTTCGATGAGAATCGTGTTTATCATCGTTTTCAACGAGAATCGTGTTTATTATCGTTTTCGACGAGAATCGTGTTTATCATCGTTTTCGATGAGAATCGTGTTTATCATCGTTTTCGATTAGAATCGTGTTTATCATCGTTTTCGATGAGAATCGTGTTTATCATCGTTTTCGATGAGAATCGTGTTTATCATCGTTTTCGATGAGAATCGTGTTTATCATCGTTTTCGATGAGAACCGTGTTTATCATCGTTTTCGATGAGAATCGCGTTAATCATCGTTTTCGATGAGAATCGTGCTCATCATCGTTTTTGATCGTGCCGCATTGAAATTCTTAAGAATGCAATCTTCGATGCCTGTACTGCCTACTGTAATAGGTTTGACCCTCATATCTGACTATCGATTTTCACGGCTGTATAGAAATAGCTGAGACGTTGATATCCTAGTCATAGTCCAGAGCATGAAAAAAACGCTTTTTTTCATTGGGGCAACTTTCCCTTTCGTTTCATGTCTATAAGAGGGGATTTATAAGCGAGTCATTATCCATCCCTTGGCACGAAAGCCGTCGCCCACTTAATAAAATAAGAACAAAAGATGCAAATGAGTATTAGTAAGTCTGAAAGTTCGTGGAGGGTTGGGATGGCTCTGTGATTAGAGGGTGTAAAGTAAACAATAGGAACGCCCTAGCCAATAAATATATATTAGCGTTGCGGAAGTTACCCCGAGGGAAGGGCTCCCATGGGGCGATCAACACAGCACCCCTCCCCCCTCCCCTCCTTTATATTTAATATCGCCCTTCTTCTCGTTAGTACGTCATTAACATCACGTTACGACTGGATTTAGGGGGATTTACGGCATCCACTATTTGTCACGGTTTATATGACCAAAATTAACTATCTATTAATGCGCCGATAAACATGTTATCTAATTTTTACACTTTATGACTTCATAATTAAAGCCTCTTTTTTTCAGATCCGTACCAGATGTTCGGACCAACGAGCAGTAGATTAGCGAGTTCAGGTGAGCCTTTGTGTTTTTTTTTTAGGGCGACCCTAGTGGTACTAAAATGAACTAAAAAACTGAATTGAGTTGCCTTAACGCGTTCCGGCTGCCTGCCTTTTATAATATAATCCATATTTTATATAGGACCAGTCTTTTATATAATACGTCTTTTAATAGGGCACGTCTTTTATATAAGGCACGTCTTTTATATAAGGCACGTCTTTTATATAAGGCACTTCTTTTATATAAGGCACGTCTTTTATATAAGGCACTTCTTTTGTATAAGACACGACGTCTTTTATATAAGGCACGTCTTTTATATAAGGCACGTCTTTTATATAAGGCACATCTTATATATAAGGCACGTCTTATATATAAGGCACGTCTTTTATATAAGGCACGTCTTATATATAAGGCATGTCTTTTATATAGGTCACGTCTTTTATATAAGGCACGTCTTTTATATAGGGCACGTCTTTTACATAAGGCACGTCTTATATATAAGGCACGTCTTATATACATATAAGGCACGTCTTTTATAAAAGGCACGTCTTTTATTTAAGACCTTCGTCCGTAAAGTGTTAAACCATCATTAGGAAACCTAACAAAAATTGTAAACACATAACGATATCTGGTTCAGAAGCATGTTTATTGCATCGTTTGGCATGCATCTTGGACTCACGCTAGGACTTATCAGAGATCTCATGAATATTTAAACTTTTAAGTTCATTCATTTATAAACAAGGGAAATTCAAGGGCAGAGGGTTTTGATTGGTTCATTTTGGCGTTTGAAATTCGTGTTTTTTATATTTATACCGAAAGGACGATTTGCTGGGCAATAAAAGTTGGAACAGGGGAGATATAAAAACGAATGGGGGGTCGGAATATGTGGAGGGAGAGTGGAAACGCACGGGTGAACAGGTGAACGTTATATGACCTTCGTTGACCCCCCTCGTTTACCCGGACTTTAGCCCCTTTTGAAAATTTGATTGCCCTTTTTGTTCTAGGTTCCGGTCAAATACAACTTTGGCAGTTTCTTTTAGAGCTTCTGAGCGACTCGAGTAACGCAAACTGCATCACGTGGGAGGGTACGAACGGCGAGTTCAAGCTGACCGATCCCGACGAGGTCGCACGGAGGTGGGGAGAGAGGAAATCGAAGCCGAATATGAATTACGACAAGCTGAGCCGGGCGTTGAGGTAATGAACGTTTTCGATATTTTTTTTTCACCCCTTTCGGATTGGATTAGAACCCCGCGGCAGTCCGTCACGCCCCCCTATTTAATTCCTTTTGTGTTTTCCATGCGTAAAAGGGAACTGTTGGTACACGCATATGGACGGTTAAACTTTAAATAAAGACACTCTAATCGAATCATTCGATAACGACCGAAGCTTTTCAATAAGTCAAAGGAATCTTGATAGCCTTAAATGCTATGTAGACAGCTCTGGAAGTACAGTAATGTGTACCTCAGGAATATTGTAGCATCCCTAGAAGGCTTACGAGGTGTCGTAGTTTTTGCGGATGTGACATTTGTGGATAGCTCCCATTTGCGATGATATGGTGAGCACATTTTGGATAAAATCGAAAAATAGATTTTTCAAGTCGGAAAAGTGAAGAAGGGTCCCCCCTTTGGTGAGGTCGAAAAAAAATATTTTTTTACCCCGAAACTGACCTCAGATTCTTGTTTCTTACCCAAAAAATGGCCAAAAACCACATTTTGGATGAAATAAAAAAATAACAATTTTCAAGTCGAAAAAGTGAAGAAGGGTCCCCCCTTTGCACTTTGGTGAGGTAGAAAAAAAAAAGTTTTTATACCCGAAAACGACTTCAGATTCTTGTTTCTTACCCAAGAAATGGTCAAAAACCACATTTTGGATGAAATAAAAAAATAAAAATTTTCAAGTCGAAAAAGTGAAGAAGGGTCCCCCCTTTGGTGAGGTCGAAAAAAATGTTTTTATACCCCAAAACCGACTTCAGAGTCTGGTTTCTCACCATAAAAATATCCAAAAACCACATTTTGGATGAAGTCCAGGGCATCATCTTACTTTTAGGTGCAAGTGGTAGTGTAGATGTTGAAAGACTTGGGTGATTTCGGAATTGATTGCAACTATCCAAGGTTCATCAAGAAAAGGCGAAGATTGGCTCGAATTCTTACTTCCCTCTTGTCTTCCTAATTGCCCCCACATGTGCTGTAATTTACACTAACAACCCCCCAGGCACCCCCCTCTCATTAGGTCCCCGGTGGGCTTTCCCGACCTTCTCCCTTCAGAAACTGAATTTGTTTTAAATTGAAATCACGGCGTTGAGCAACTGTTGATCCTTTGTGCGGCCCCTCCTTTCCATTAGGAGTTAACTTACTTACATCCTGACCCTCACTTTTATCTTCGTTTACCCTGACAAACAAAAGATTTTTCTGACTCACTACCTTATAAAAAAAAATTGTTTAAAAATTCTAGGTACTACTACGATAAAAACATAATGACCAAAGTCCACGGGAAGAGATATGCTTATAAATTCGACTTTCAAGGATTAGCAGCGGCGACGCAGCCCAGTGCGGCTGACCCGACAGCATACAAGTACCAAAGCGATCTTTTCATGTCTTCATACCATCATTCGGCCAAACTCAACTTCATGAGTCCCCATCCCATACCTTCATCTTCCGGTAAGTTTTTTTCTTTTTTTCTCCCCCTGAGCGGTCAAAATTGCCTTGATGACAAAAGTTTGAGATCAAAGGGAGGTGGTAATTTCCGGAACCTCAAAAACAAAAAGCGCCTTGAGAAAACTACTCAAGCGAATTACTCTTTATAATAAAAATATAAATTTTGTCCTTTACTATCTGGAGATAAAAGCAGTAATAATTCGTCTGGGAACAATAGAAAGACATCTAAAAGGGAGGGATGTAATAAATTGGGAATTGCTTTCATGGCTTCTTTCTTCTCAATAGAAAATTTGCCATCAGTTGTGGTCTGGCACCTAGAAATCTCGAGTCGATAATCCGTTATGAATTCGTAGATCGAATGGGAGAAAGGCTTTGGTAACAAGTGCCTCGAGGGTTGATACGTCCCTTGCCACAAAAGCACTAACGAACCCAGACCAAATGAATAGCCCCCTCTTTCATTGTCCCTTTAATAGTCCCTTCACAATGACATTTTTCGAGGAAGAATCCCTTTTAATTGGCGCAATCTTTAAAAAGGGATTCTTTTCTGAAAAAAGGGAGGAAAAACAAGGTTTAGGGTGGCTAAAGTGCATAAGATTTGCATGTGGCATGTTTACCTTTCGGAGTTACACTAGCATTCGAGCCTTTGGCAAATATAAACAAGCGGCATGCCATTTGAAACCACTCGGAATTTCAAAAAAGATCTTTTCCAAGTTATCTTCTTAAGGGGGACTATTGTAGCAATCTGTAGTCGCTCTAAAGAGGGGGTTTCCCCTTTTTGGATATGTGTCGGGAGTACAATAGGCCTAATGAAGCATCAGCCACTTAGCTATTCCCTTCAGGCACACTTGAAGGGTCAACATGAACACGTTAGAACGATCATAAAGATTCAAACTTTTATCGATGGGAGGTTAAAATCGTGTCAACAGTCATCAATCGATAGGGACGGCTGATTTGGCAAAGGGAGGGCCATAGCAACCTATCATCGTAACGACTTTTCGCCCCCGTATAAAACCGAATGATTGTTTTTCCATTTCCATTAACGGGGGAGGGCATTCGCGGATGAAAAATACTGGAGAAATTCAAATTCGACCGTATGTCTGGGAGGGGATACCCTCCTCTGAATATTAAGCGATGATTGCTTTATCTTTAATCGTACGAGTTATTAAGATAATCACATCCATTTTATCGTTTATTGAGGGCGTTGGATGCACGCGTCCCTAAACGATGGCAGAACGTCACCCTTCGTTGATATTAACAGTCTATTGAACAAAATGTTTTATGCGAACAGTTCATTTTTTAAGAGCTGCATATTGCCAAGAGTCAAATCTATTATATTCAGCTGGTCAACTCGACATGGAACTCGTTTAGGTTCTTCAGCGTGCTTAGAGCTAGATATTGGCTTATTTCATGGCTTCAAAGTTTATTTATTATTGCTAGCGTGTCAAAGAAACCTGGGGATTAGAGGTTAAAATGGAGGATTAGGGGCAGTGGGAGTTTTGGGTTGAAGAGGGGATTAGAGGTTTAAACGGAGGATTAGGGGCAGGAGGAGTTTTGGGTTTCAGAGGGGATTAGAGGTTCAAATAGCGGATTAGGGGCGTAAGGGAGGAAAGTTGGCGGTTTCTGAGGGGATTAGAGGATCGAGTGGGCGATTGGGGGCAGGGGTTTTTTGAGTTTCAGGGGGGATTAGATGTTCAAATGGGGGATTAGGGGCGTAAGGGAGGAAAAGTTGTGTTTTCAGAGGGGATTAGAGGTTCAAGGGGGGGATTAGGGGCAGGGAGAGTTTTGGGTTTCAGAGGGGATTAGATGTTCAAATGGAGGATTAGGGGCGTAAGGGAGGAAAAGTTGTGTTTTCAGAGGGAATTAGAGGTTCAGGGGGGGATTAGGGACAGGGAGAGTTTTGGGTTTCAGAGGGGATTAGATGTTCAAATGGAGGATTAGGGGCTTAAGGGAGGAAAGTTAGTGGTTTAAAAGGGGATTAGAGGTTCAAGGGGGGATTAGGGGCAGGGGAATATTCGGTTTCAGAGGGGATTAGAGGTTTAAACGAAGGATTAGGGGCAGGGGGAGTTTTGGATTTCAGAGGGGATTAGATGTTCAAATGGGGGATTAGGGGCGTAAGGGAGGAAAGTTGGTGGTTTCTGAGGGAATTAAAGGTTCTAATGGGGTGATTAGGGGCTTAAGGAGGGAATTTAGTAATATCTTGGGGATTAGAGGCTCAAATGGGAGATTTGGGACTAAAATAGGAGAGTGGATTTAGATGTTGTAATGGGGATTAGGGGCTATAAGGATTGAGTGGATTTAGATGTTAAGATGGGGGATTAGGGGCTTTCTTTGTGAAGTTTTGGGTTTCAGAAGGGATTAGATTCTCAAATGGGGGATTAGTGCCTTAAGGAGGGAATTTATTCGTATCAGGGAGATTAAAGGTTCAAATGGGGGATTAGGGGCTTAAGTTAGGAAAGTTAATGGTTTAAAATGGTTAGAGGTTCAAACCTAGGATTAGGGGCTTAAGGAGGAAAATTTGTGGTTTCAGAGAGGATTATAGGTTTAAACGGAGGATTAGGGGCGTAAGGGAGGAAATTTGGTGGTTTCAGAGGGGATTAGAGGTTCATATGGGGGGATTAGTGGCTTGAGGAGGGAATTTGGTCGCATCTTGGGGATTAGCGGTTCAAATGGGAGATTAGAGACTAAAAGGGGCGAGTGGATTAAGATATGTAATGGGGGATTAGGGGATTACTCTGGGAAGTTTTGGGTTTCAGAGGGGATTAGGGGCTTAAGGAGGGAATTTAGCCAGATCAGGGGGATTAGAGGTTCAAATGGGAGATTACGGCATTAAGTCCCAAGTTAGGCGTTTCAGAGGGAGTTTTAGGTTCAACTTCTGATTAGGGGCTAAAAAGGGAGAGTTGATTTAAGATCTTAAAATGGGGGATTAGGGGCTTATTATGGGACGTTTTGGGTTTCAGGCTGGATTGGAGGTTCAAATGGGGGATTAGGGTCTTAAGTACTGAAGTTAGGGGTTTCTGAGAGTATTTAGATGTTCAAACCCCCAGGTTTCACAAGGTCAAATGGGGGATTAGGTTCTTTTAAGCGGATTTAGGGGTTTCAGAGGTTCAAAAGGGGTTTCATTTTCAGCCTTAAGTTTAGTACAAAAACCGTCGATCCTGTATATTCAGCCTTTCATTTCTTAACTACGTCATCAATTTGACCGCTCTTTTCTTTGAAATAAATGTTTCCCCTCTTTAAAATAAAAATGTTATTTTGTTTGTTTTTACAGCGAGTATATTTCCATCGGCGGGCTCGTATTGGAGTAACCCAAGCGCGAACCTTTATTCGAACATAGGGCACGGAATGGCCCACCCCGGCGCACTTGGTACATACCCGCATTACGCATGACAGACCCACAGGTACATCATACCCGAAATCACAGATGATTAAGTACAAACAAGGCTCCCACTCGCCAAAAAAAAAATTTCATTTCCAACTCCCCCAAACCCTCCAGCCTTGTCAAGACAATCGTCGAATCAAAAAGGCGCCTTTTTCAGTTTTTGTGCAATTTTCTTTTCTAGTCCTACTCGCTTTAATTTTGTAAATATTTGTTTATTTTTTGTTATTTTTTTCATTTTTGTTACCTAATTAGTGAAAACCGATCTACGGGGTTTCTCAATGGCATCGGCGCCGTCCTCGTATGAGCTCTCGGTTCAAGTTTTAGATGAAAATCGTGGTCTCAAAACTGGATTTTTAAAATCAAAATTTAGTTTAAAAAAAGCTTTTAGTTACTTTTTTTTATATTTTTTCCAGTGAGGCCAACGATGAATTCAATGTATTTATTAGTCACCGCTAACGGTCCTAGTCAAGACAGTATTTATACCAAAAAATTGTAAATATATCGGATAAAGATGTGATTTTATTTTCTACCGCTTACTTTTAGATACGTGTTACCTGGTTTTGTAAATAAAATAAACAAAAAAACATAAAAAATAAAATGAATAGCGTTTCTGCCTAGTGTATGCAGTATTATAAATTTAGAAAAGCTAAGTTCTATGTTGTATATGTTGACCTATCGTGTTTGACTGGCGTCGATGAAGACTGTAAATTCTTTTGGTTTTTTTTCGAAAAGACGATTTACGTCTTTCAAACATGAGCGGAAAAAGTTATTTGTTTTAAAAAAAAAAAAACTTTGTAATGTATAAATGTTAGTTCCAAAAAATATAAAAATTGGAAGAAAAAATTTTTTATTAGCTGTAGCACTTTATAGAGGAACCCTTGGAAATCCTGGAAAACTTCTCTCGGAAATAATAAAACATCTTTAAAACGTATTTTTTCTCAGAAATCGTAAAAAAAGTCTTGTTCCTCGGACACAAAAACGCCTTTTTTTTTCTCAGAAATTCTATTTTCTTTCGGGATTCTTCAAAAATCAGATAAAAATTTTAATTTTCTCGGATATCATTAAAAACGTCATTTTTCTCGGAAATGATCAAAAAAGTATTTTTTCTCAGAAATCATAAAAAAGTCTTTTTTCACAGAAATCCTAAAAAAGTCTTTTTTTTTTTTCCTCAGAAATCGTAAAAAAGTCTTTTTTCTATTATATCCTAAAAAACCGTATTTTTTCTCGGATATCATAAAAAACGTCAGTTTTCTCGTAAATCAAAAAACCGTCTTTTTTTCTCAGAAATCGTAAAAACCGTCAAGTTCCTCGGATATAATAAAATACGCCATTTTTTCGGAAATGATACAAAAGTCTTTTTTCTCAGAAATCCTAAAAAAGTATTTTTTTCTTGGATATCATAAGAAACGTCATTTTCCTCGGATTTCATAAAAAACGTCATTTTTCTCGGAAATGATAAGAAAGTCTTTTTTCTCAGAAATCCTAAAAAAGTCTTTTTTCTCAGAAATCCTAAAAAAGTCTTTTTTCTCAGAAATCCTAAAGAATTCTTTTTTCTCAGAAATCTTAAAAAACCGTATCATTCCTCGGATATCATAAAAAACGTCAGTTTTCTCGAAAATCAAAAAACCGTCTTTTTTCTCAGAAATCGTAAAAAACCGTCAAGTTCCTCGGATATCATAAAAAACGTCATTTTTCTCGGAAATGATACAAAAGTCTTTTTTCTCAGAAATCCTAAAAAAGTATTTTTTCTCGGATATCATAAGAAACGTCATTTTCCTCGGATATCATAAAAAACGTCATTTTTCTCGGAAATGATAAAAAAGTCTTTTTTCTCAGAAATCCTAAAAAAGTCTTTTTTCTCAGAAATCCTAAAGAATTCTTTTTTCTCAGAAATCTTAAAAAACCATCAAGTTCCTCGGATATCATAAAAAACGTCAGTTTTCTCGTAAATCAAAAAACCGTATTTTTTTCTCAGAAATCGTAAAAACCGTCAAGTTCCTCGGATATCATAAAATACGTCATTTTTCTCGGAAATGATACAAAAGTCTTTTTTCTCAGAAATCCTAAAAAAGTATTTTTTTCTTGGATATCATAAGAAACGTCATTTTCCTCGGATTTCATAAAAAACGTCATTTTTCTCGGAAATGATAAGAAAGTCTTTTTTCTCAGAAATCCTAAAAAAGTCTTTTTTCTCAGAAATCCTAAAGAATTCTTTTTTCTCAGAAATCTTAAAAAACCATCAAGTTCCTCGGATATCATAAAAAACGTCAGTTTTCTCGTAAATCAAAAAACCGTATTTTTTTCTCAGAAATCGTAAAAACCGTCAAGTTCCTCGGATATCATAAAATACGTCATTTTTCTCGGAAATGATACAAAAGTCTTTTTTCTCAGAAACCCTAAATAAGTCTATTTTCTCAGAAATCTTAAAAAACCACCAAGTTCCTCGGATATCACAAAAAACGTCAGTTTTCTCGTAAATCAAAAAACTGTATTTTTTTCTCAGAAATCGTAAAAACCGTCAAGTTCCTCGGATATCATAAAATACGTCATTTTTCTCGGAAATGATACAAAAGTATTTTTTCTCAGAAACCCTAAAAAAGTCTTTTTTCTCAGAAATCTTAAAAAACCGTCCAGTTCCTCGGATATCATAAAAAACGTCAGTTTTCTCGGAAATCATAAAAAAGTATTTATTCTCAATAATCATCTTGTTCCTCGGATATCATCAAACCCATCAGTTTTCTCGGAAATCATTTAAACTTCCTTTTTCTCAGAAATCGTTAAAAACCGTCTTGTTCCTCGGATATCATAAAAAAGGTCACTTTCTCGGAAGGTTATCATAAAAAACGTCTCTTTTCTCGGATATCATTAAATACCTACTTTTTTTCTCTCTCAGAAATCGCATTTTTTTCCTAGTTTATCATTAAAAAAACCGTCATTTTTTTCTTATATCACAAAAACCGTCATTATCCACGGAAATTGATCGTATTCTTGATCTCTGGGTCAAATTGACCGGGCCAACTAAGCCAAGTTTGTATATTGTCATAGATTTGGGTCATCTCTTATCCTAACTTTGTTTAGTTCTTTAGTTTCATAGGAAACCTTTTGGAAAAATTAAGCAAAATTTGTGATTTTGGTCTTTTTTCTATATGTAAATGTATGTGTATCGGTAAGTGTGTGGATGAGTGGGAAATGGAGGTTGTGGTGCTCGTGTATTGATCTGTCTAACGTAGCCAACCACGATATCCGGCGTAGCAAGATGGAGGAAACCCTCGCTAAAGGCTGCCCCTCCTCGTTCACCCCTGAGCTTTCCTCTTCAACCCCACCTCGGCGAGTCCCCTCCCCCTCCCACGCCAGAAAACAGACTTTTACCCCTCCGCAACGAAAAACCGCCCTCAAGTCGACGATGAGTTTCTATGGAAAAAGGGAGCGTAAATTGTCTTTTTTTCGGTCTCCCCCTTCTTTTTTTCTTTTGTCTTTAACCCTGAGGGGTCGGTCCTTTCATTAAATCTTACGAAGGGGATTCCCTGGGTGAGGGTGAGGGGTTGAATTAGAAAGTGTTTAGTTAGATTAGGGTTTTATTATTAAAGAAAAGGTGTCCCTTTAACAATTTTTGCTTTTCTCAGTTTAACAGAAATGCCAACTTAACACTGAAGAATCAAGGAAATGATTCTTTTTATTTATTTGGAATGTCTTTTGTTATTAATTCCATAACTTCCTCAATTCTTAATCGATCATCTCAAACACGCCGTTAGAAAGCTCTTTTGTGCAGGACGCAACTGGACCAAAAATTAACAAAAAAGTCACATTTTAGGTGCTTTTTCTAGCTCTGCTACCTTAATTTTTCTTAAAAATTAATAAATTTTTATTTCCACAAAAAAATGGTTTCCAGCAATTTTCAGGGAAAAAAAATTCTGAAAGTGTATAAGCATCATTATCTCGATAAATAGCCTAAAGGTTGAAGAATGTTGAAAATAGACACAGGATCGTCTCATCGAGTGATACCACTGATGTAGTCAATCACCACCTAATCAATTTTGGTTGCTGAAAATCGATACAGGGGCTCTTCTTAAAAAACAGGTAAAACAATAATTTTTTCGTATTTTGAGCTACTGAATCAAATTGGGTAAAAAACAGTCGAAAACTGGCACAGGAGCGTCTTTTAAGTCGATGAATCAAGGTAAGTAAAAGTAATTTTATTAAAAAATACTTTATTACAGGTACAAAAAAAAAAAAAAAAAAAAAAAAAAAAGAACATCACATTTTGGTTAACTCAAAAACAATGGTTTCATATTTTTTTTAACAAAAAACAGGTTATTTATAAATCAAATTGATATACAGGGTGAAGATAATTTTTAACAAGTGCATGAAACACAAAATGAACACCCTGTATTCATGAAAAAAAGAGGTTTGGCCGTAATTTTGAACTAGTTGATATGTTAAAATTTAATTTGAAAAAAATATTTTCGCTATTGTTGATTTTTTGGACGTTTTTTTTACCTTTGAAAAGGTTTGGACGTATTCAGACCAAAATTAAGACTTCAAAATTAAAATAACGTAGAGCGATGGTGGCGCCAAATGTGCCTCTATCGGCCAAATAGGAGAACTAAGTAGTTCCCAAGTTGGCCAATAGGTATCACTGATGGCGTCTCCATCGTACGATAACAAAACAAGGAAGACACTAAATTCCTAACATCCCTTACATCTACTAACTACTATTTGGCAAACATTTAATTTTAAACGTAAAATCGTTCTATCTACTATATTGCACTAAAATATAACAAAAAGGTACAATTATGTGAAAATGAGCTAAAGTGGGCATCAATTCGCCTAAAAAGACAGGATAGAAAAAATGTAAATTTTTAAAAAGAACATAAAAATTCACAATTTGACACCCTGTATGGAAATTATTGATTTTTCACATTGAAGGACTAAAGTCTTCACCAAAATCTAAACATTGAAGATATCGACTAAACAAAATGTGAGAAAACTACAAGTGAAATTATTATTCTTCATAATACACAGCCTGAAAATAAAATTGTATTGCACTTTTTGGGAAAAAAACAAGAAAACTGGCAGGATAGTTCTTTTTTAAGACAAAATATGTGTTTTTTTGACAAAAATATCATAGAAAATATATTTTTTTGTTATTTTTTAGTACCCAGAGTTGATTTTAGACCTTAGAAATGTGATGAGGTGATTTTAAAATGAGAAAAAGGCGAAAAATGAGGTGATGAATGGCCCAAAGAAGGCTCATAAGTTTTCAAAACGAAGAAAAAAAATTTAAAAATTTAAAATTCGAAATTAGAACTATTTCATTCGATTTAGATGACGTGTTACACGAAATTTGACACCCCACAAGGCTATGTTGATATGAAGTCCCATGGGTGTGGGGTGGATTGGGGGGGGGGTGTTAGGACCAATATTGTGGAAGCGAGTTTTTGTGATTAGAGTGAAGATTAGACTTTATGATTGTGCTAAGGCTTGAAACTGATCCGCCAGTACTAAAACTAAATAATGAACAAGCCAAATCTACATAAGCTCAATTTTTAACAGAAATTTGGCACTTGTTTGCATTGAAAATTATAATGTTTAAATAAAAGGATTGAGCAATGAATTATTTTTTCCTTAAGGAGTGTCTTTCGATAACGATCATCAATGCCAGGGAATAAAAAGGTTGTAGGATGGGGGGTGCGCTGGTCGACCTTGGACGAACTTTGACTTTTTTGGGGACTTGATGCTAGTTGCCACGTGTGTCGGGGATTGCTTGGAATTTTGAATATATTGATCCTTTTGCGAGTGAAGATTGTGCCCCCTTACGGGCTGAGGCGTCCGCCCCTTTGGCTCCCCTGGGCCCCACACGGAGCGCTTTATTGCAGCCGACAGCCAAATTCCGCTTAGCACCGATCCAAGGCACATAGTCCTCCCTGAAACATCATTCAAGCTCATAAATCTGACCAACAGGGCCTAGACTGGACAAGCCAATTATCTGCTAAAATTTTGACCCGACGAAAAAATGTATCGAAGTAAACCCCCATTAGATTTAAGCGAAAAATCGATTGGCATCAATAACTTTTGGATCAGTCATACAGGGTGCTCCCAAAGGACCCAAACTTCGTTATTTGATATGCTGGTCCTATATTTTGACGATGAAAATCAATTCTACGCTTGATTCATAGTAACTTTTACTTAGAACACTTTTTTATAGGACCAAACGTTCTGGTGTTAAATATACTGTGCCACTTAACATAGACAAGTTGATTATCTGTTAGAATTTTGACCTGACGAAAAAAAGTATCGAAGTAAACCCCCCTTGGATTTGAGCCAGAAATCGATTAGAATCATTAACTTTTGGGTCTGACATACAGGGTGCTCACAAAGGACCCAAAATTCGTTATTTGGTATGCGAGTCCTATGTTTTGACAATGGAAATCGATTTTTGGCTTAATTCCTAGTAACTTTTACTTAGAAGACTTTTTTGATAGGACCAAACGTTCGGGCGTTAAATGCCACTTAAAATCGACCACCCATTTGTAACTCCAGAACGTTTGGTCCTATCAAAAAAGTGTTTTTAGTCAAAGTTAATGGAAATGAGGTTTAAAATCGATTTCCATTGTCAAAGCATAGGGCCATAGTTAAAATAACGAAGTTAGGGTTGTTCTGGTGCCCCCAGTACCTTGAATCCAAAACTTATTGATCCCAATTGATTTCTCACTAAAATCTAAGGGAGATTTACTTAGATACTTTTTCTCGTCAGGTCAAAATTCTAGCCGATAATCGACTTGTCTATCTTAAGTGGCACAGTATATGTAGCACTAGAACGTTTGGTTCTACCAAAAAAGTGTTTAAAGTAAAAGTTAATGGAAATCAAGCGCAAAATCGATTTTCATCGTCAAAACATAGGATTCGATGTTAAAATAACGAAATTAGGGTTCTTCTGGGGTTCCCTGTAAGTTGGATCCAAAAGTTATTGATGCCAATCGATTCCTTGCTAAAATCCAAGAGGAGTTTACTTGGATACTTTTTGTCGTCAGGTCCAAATTCCAGCAGATGGACTTACTTACAGCAATAATTTTTCATCAGGCCCTTTCGAAAATGATGAATTCGGTCCAACTGGTTTGATCAAAAGAGGTGATTCGAAAGTGCTATTTTTATGAAGCGTATCTTCCTTTATTTCCCTAAAAAAAGCATTTTTTAGAACCAAAAAGTTAGAAAAAAGTTTTCAAAAAGTTCAAAAATCACCAAATTCTTGCATAAAAAATTGACCCATCCCCTAAAAAAAGGTGCAAAAATTACTCACATGTGCTTTTCCTTGATTAATACTTGCCTCTGTTCCGTCCGACCTTTTTGACGTTTTTTAACGATTATTTTATTATCGACTAGAATCGGACTGATTGGAACAGCTTCGGTTTTCGCTTCGGCTTCTTCTTTGATTATCTTAGGCGCTTCCGTTACTTCGTCGCTGCTGTCTCTGGAAAACATCGAAAGGTTCAAATATGTGAAAAGATGGGAAATTTTTACTTTTGTTTTTTAGGCTTGTCTTCGAGCATAAGACCCAATAACGTCTCCGCTCTGTCTTCGTTATAAGATGCGCTGTCCATCGCCAGAGAAATGACGCGGTCCGGAAGATTCGGATACTTTTGGCACAGATGGTCTTTAACTACAAAAATAAAATACTTAAAGAAAGGCAATAGGGTTATAGCCCAGAGGAAATTTTACAAATCTCCATCTCATTTAATGTTTTTTGGGTCTCTAATTACGAATCTGAGGTTGGCTGACATAAATTTTGCCTATAATCTTGTCAAAATGGCAAAAAAAGGCAAAATGTTGGCACTTTTTTCAGTTTTTTGCGTATTACTTGAAAACTATGGGTTTTAGCGACTTGACCACTTAGTAAAAAATGAAAGCTTATAAAATTTTCTGAAAAAAGATAAGCCTCCCGTAGCTTTTTACCAAAAAATGTTTTAAGGAGAATGATTTTTGGATTTACTTTCTTTTTTCTCCTCTTCCGATTTGTCGACGCCTGGCTGAATTGGTGCTCGGAGTGGGACGAAGCATTTGATCTCTTTTTCTTCTTTTTTCCCTTTTTTGCTTTGTAACGAGACCCTTGGTGGCGGAGTGTCTTTTTTGTTGAACCCTAGACGGAGAAGACGCTCGGTGGCGTGTGTAACGTTATTATCAGCACTACAGAGGGTATCCAGAAGAATGGTCTCCTCGACAACGGGAAAAACACTTTTCAAGTACCTAAAATTCATAAAACATAGTAAAAGTGAATGTTGAAAATTTTGTCTTTAAAATGATTAGTTAATGGTTAAAAAGCGTCTGCGGTTGACATGCAAGGTGGCACCTGAGCTTCATCTTCGGCGAGTGCGGTTTGGGCTGCGGTCTGCTCACGAGTGACGGTCTCGTTTGAAGGCGGGCGGGCGGGGGCGTGAAAGGTCCCGGAGTGGCGACCGGATGCTTTTCGACCTGGAGGGCGGAGACGACGACCGCTTCTCGCCCGTGGTACCTGAAGAGAAAAAGTGCAAAGTGCTCAGTGAATTAGAAAAACAAATGAAGAAATTCCGTGTCAGCCGTGAGGTGATCAAGCTTTATTTCAAAGATATGATGATTCGTTAGCATTAAAGGTATATGAAATTGAAACACCTATTTCCTTCCTCCCAGCATAATCTCCCTTCGTTTCCCCCACTCACCGCTTCGTTCCCCCCACTCACCGCTTCGTTCCCCCCACTCACCGCTTCGTTCCCCACACTCACCCTTTCTTCCCCCATACTCTACCCTTTCTTCCCACCAATCTCCCCCCTCCTTCCCCAAATCTCGCCCCCTCTTTCCCCCTAATTCACCCTCCTTCCCCAATATCCCCCTCCTTCCCCCTAATCCACCCTCCTTCCCCAATATCCCCCTCCTTCCCCAATATCCCCCTTCTTCCTCCAAATGTCCCCATCCTTCCCCCCAATATCCCCTCCATTCCCCAATATCCCCTCCTTCACCCAATATCCCCCTCCTTCACCCAATATCCCCTTCCTTCCCCAATATCACCCTCCTTCCCCCAATATCCCCTCCTTCCACCAAATCCCCTCCATTCCCCCAATATCCCCCTCCATTCCCCCAATATCCCCCTCCATTCCCCCAATATCCCCTCCTACCCCCAATATCCCCCTCCTTCCCCCAATATCCCCCTCCTACCCCCAATATCCCCCTCCTTCCCCAATATCCCCTTCCTTCCCCAATATCACCCTCCTTCCCCCAATATCCCCTCCTTCCACCAATATCCCTCCATTCCCCAATATCCCCCTCCATTCCCCCAATATCCCCCTCCATTCCCCCAATATCCCCTCCTTCCCCAATATCCCCCTCCTTCCCCAATATCCCCCTCCTTTCCCCAATATCCCCTCCATTCCCCAATATCCCCTCCATTCCCCCAATATCCCCCTCCTTCGCCCAATATCCCCCTCCTTCCCCCAATATCCCCTCCATTCCCCAATATCCCCTCCTTCACCCAATATCCCCTCCTTCACCCAATATCCCCCTCCTTCCCCCAATATCCCCCTCCTTCCCCAATATCCCCTCCATTCCCCAATATCCCCCTCCATTCCCCCAATATCCCCCTCCTTCCCCCAATATCCCCCTCCTTCCCCCATATCCCCTCCATTCCCAATATCCCCTCCTTCCCCCAATATCCCTCCTTCCCCCAATATCCCCCTCATTCCCCCAATATCCCCCTCCTTCCCCCAATAACCCTCCATTCCCTAATATCCCCTCCATTCCCCCAATATCCCCTCCATTCCCCCAATATCCCCTCCTTCCACCAATATCCACCTCCTTTCCCCAATATTCCCCTTCTTCCCCCAATACCCCCCTTCCCCCAAAATCCCCCCTCCTTCCCCCAATATCCCTCTCCATTCCCCAATATCCCCCTCCATTCCCCCAATATCCCCTCCTACCCCCAATATCCCCTTCCTTCCCCCAATATCCCCCTCCTTCCCCCAATATCCCCCTCCTTCCCCCAATATCCCCTCCATTCCCCAATATCCCCGCCATTCCCCCAATATCCCCTCTTCGCCCAATATCCCCTCCTTCCCCAATATCCCCTCCATTCCCCAATATCCCCTCCTTCCCCAATATCCCCCTCCTTCCCCCAATATCCCCTCCATTCCTTAATATCCCCTACATTCCCCCAATATCCCCTCCATTCCCCCAATATCCCCCTCCTTCCACCAATATCCCACCTCCTTTCCCAATATTCCCCTTCTTCCCCCAATACCCCCCTTCCCCCAAAATCCCCCCTCCTTCCCCAATATCCCTCTCCATTCCCCCAATATCCCCCTCCATTCCCCCAATATCCCCTCCTACCCCAATATCCCCTTCCTTCCCCCAATATCCCCCTCCTTCCCCCAATATCCCCCTCCTTCCCCCAATATCCCCTCCATTCCCCAATATCCCCGCCATTCCCCCAATATCCCCTCCTTCGCCCAATATCCCCCTCCTTCCCCCAATATCCCCTCCATTCCCAATATCCCCTCCTTCCCCCAATATCCCCCTCCTTCCCCCAATATCCCCTCCATTCCTTAATATCCCCTACATTCCCCCAATATCCCCTCCATTCCCCCAATATCCCCCTCCTTCCACCAATATCCCACCTCCTTTCCCCAATATTCCCCTTCTTCCCCCAATACCCCCCTTCCCCCAAAATCCCCCCTCCTTCCCCCAATATCCCTCTCCATTCCCCCAATATCCCCCTCCATTCCCCCAATATCCCCTCCTACCCCCAATATCCCCTTCCTTCCCCAATATCCCCCTCCTTCCCCCAATATCCCCCTCCTTCCCCCAATATCCCCTCCATTCCCCAATATCCCCGCCATTCCCCCAATATCCCCCTCCTTCGCCCAATATCCCCCTCCTTCCCCCAATATCCCCTCCATTCCCCAATATCCCCTCCTTCCCCCAATATCCCCCTCCTTCCCCCAATATCCCCTCCATTCCTTTAATATCCCCTCCATTCCCCCAATATCCCCTCCATTCCCCCAATATCCCCCTCCTTCCACCAATATCCCACCTCCTTTCCCCAATACTCCCCTTCTTCCCCCAATACCCCCCTTCCCCCAAAATCCCCCTTCCTTCCCCAAATTTTTTAATAGAATTATAGCATTTATGTTTAAAAATACAGTCTCTGTTTCATGGAATTCCAAACCCTCGTTCTATAGGTGATCAAGACGATGAATAATACCAAATGGGTCATTTAACATTTATGCAAATTCGTACGATTTGCATAAACTTCCTTGTTTACCCTCCTTTTCGAATTTACGATATTAATTTCATCTCGAGAATAAAACGGACGGCGTAAACAAAACCATTACGCACTCCCCAACGGTATTGACGGTTTAGCCTAATCAAATCAACAAAAAATTCCCTTTTGACCCTCATCTATTTTAAGACAGATTTTCGACCATAAATTAACGACTTGAGTGCTTAATGTGTGCTTGACTAAGTGTTAAATTACTAAAGTGGGATCGATAGTAATCAAGGCTTCTGAAAAAGGTAATAAATTGTCCAAGTTTTTTTACTTGATAAATGATTGACGAGCTTCCGGCTTAGAAAAATCGATTAAAAATTGAGGTCAAGGCTTACAAAATGAGAATTTCAATGTTCTTGAAGATAAAAACGAAAAACTGTCTTTAAGTCGAATATATTGATGTGAGCGTAAAAAAGACGTAAATTTCGTTTTAAAAATGGGGGTCGTAAAAATGGAAGGGAAACGTTCATATATCTCTGGAAAGGGTTTTACTTACTTTAAGAGTAACGCTTTTATGTGAGTTTCCGGTACGGTGGGAAACATGGAGCGGATCTTCTGGACCGTTTCGGTGAGTATCACTTGCTGCGTGTGCTGCGTCGATTGGACCGCCGACGCGCCCATTAACGGTACGTGTCTTCCGCTCCGGACGTTCTCCTAATTTGTGGGAAAACCTTCAGTTAATATTTTCTGTAAAAGAACCTCAAAGTAGGAATGTCGACAGTTTCTAGGCCAACATATGAACTGGATAAATTTGAAGCAACTGTTGCTAATCGACTATTTGCATTCGTTATTTTATTTATATTCCTTGATCTATACTATAAGTGGCCCTTGCGCACGGTGGATACTTAATACTGCCCTCCCAGGCATCTAAAAAAGTCGAAGAAAAAAAAATTACCTAAAAATTTAAATGGTAAATCGTCTTATTTTGGCCCAAAGAAGCAAACTACACTGTTCGACTTAGTAAGTTAAAAATAAAATTGGGTTAAATTGCATACTAAACCCCGTTTATTAGGGTTTCCTATCCCACTCCGTCTTCGAGTTATGATTTTTTTAAAACTAAAAACACGTTTTTTTCACAAAAACCGTCAATATCTCAAGTTCCCTTAATATTTTCGAATTTCTGGTGCCAAATTTGGAATCAGCGTTAAATTTTACATTAGGAATGATAGTTTGTAACTATTCATGATACCCAAAAAGCCCTTTTTTATGGAAGTAAACAACGACAAAAATTGATTTTTACGAAACTTATTTCAAAATTTCGCCAAAACTACGTACCAAACGCTTGAGATTTCCAGTTTTTTGTAAAAACTTCTTTTGAAGACGTTTAAAGAGTTTATGAATTCACAGTCCAGTTTATGAATTTTATTAAAGTCCAGTTTATGAATTCACAGTCCAGTTTATGAATTTACAGTCCAGTTTATGAATTTACAGTCCAGTTTATGAATTCAAGTCCAGTTTATGAATTCACAGTTTAGTTTATGAATTCACAGTCCAGTTGGTGAATTCACAATCCAGTTTGTGAATTCAAAATCCAGTTAATGAGAGAATTCACTGTCCAGTTTGTGAATTCACAGTCCAGTTTATGAATTCACAGTCCAGTTAAGGTATGAATTCACGTATTAACCTTTGAATTTGTTAAAAGTTTCTAATTAAGATGCTAATAATTTTAAATTCATACTTTTTATTGCAATTTTTTTTAATTCGCATGTTATATGTATTTGAGATTATTTATCAGATTATTTATATTTTTGTGTGTAAATAATCTTTTTAAATTCGCTTGAAAATTAGATAATAAAAATAAATTTGTACTCATATGTATGAATACGATTAAATGCTTGTCGTTATGTACGAATACGAATTTATTAGCATTCGCATTAAATTCGTATTCGTAATTGTAAATAAAATTTTGCCCAACTCTGCTGTTAAACGCTTATTTCTGCTCAAAAATTGCTAATAAAAGGTTAGTAGATAAATCATCAAATTTTCAATTATTAAAAAATATACTAACGTGTGTATGATGATGTCTTTCTTCTCCTCCTTCCTTTTCCTTGTCCTTGTTCCTCGGATCGTCCAGTGTGACATGTCTTGTGAAATAATTCACAAAATAGCTGAGACAATTGCATTTCAAGTTTATAAAATTGTTCTACCCTCTAATCACAGATCTCACACAAAAATTACGAAAAATAAATAGACCTACCCATGCTCTCTACCAGAATCTAAATTATTCAACGTAAAGGAAAACGAAAAATTTCTAGGTCAAGTGTTTTTGAAAAGATTCATCTTTTTTGTACTCATTAGTATTTTAATATTATAATAACTACAGTTTTGCAGTCGAATTATGTTTAAAAAAATTTAAAGGAATATTGAAAATATATTTAATTTGTATTTAAATGTTGTAAATAGCATTGTGGTTTACTTAGAATTAGGTTATGTGAGATTCAAAATATTGTTAGATACCTTTTTCCTGTTCTTGGTTCGCATTTTGCTTCCCATCCGGGCGGCAGTCGCTTTATCTGACTCATGACGCAACAGTTTTCGATGATAAAAACGAAGAAAATGCTTCTAAAAGGTTACTAGTGACATATTCGTGATCTTTAGTTAACGACGGACTGGAGTTCTCTTGGGTTTCGTAAGGGGGTTGAAATGAGTGGGGGAGATGGAAAAGCCTTTGAGAAAAATCAATAAATCCTTTGAGAGCGGATGCTTCGTGCACCCTTTCACAGATGGCACGGGTTTCGCGTTAAATCTCGGACCGAGTTTGTTTACTTGCTAATTCGGTTGTTTTCACATTAAAAATACAATAAGGGACAATTCTCATCACGCGACCTTTTATTATTCATATGACAATTTCGACATCACGCGTCCTCACTTAAAAGTGATGAGTGGACTACACAATCACGGTTATTAACCTTAATTGTGTTGCTTGAAGAATTTCGTAGGCAGGTGCAGCTGTACCATGTACGCTATAAGCCGATCATATGCTGTACCAATGGCCATTATCTTATTCTGTATGCCAAGCATAATATCCACCAGCACAGGCTGTATGTAACCATAACTCTATATATCCAGGTTCTTTACACCAAGATTTGGCAGCATAGGCTGTAAAAAGCAGCATATGCTCTATTATATTATAATAAAACGGTGACCAGACGTACTACTTTTGTAAGGACAGTTGTATTTTTCGACTTAATGTCCTGTGTACTTTTTAATCATGAAAAGGACAGCAAAAAGTACTACTTTTTAAAAATGTACTTCTTTAGGACACGTCCCTGGGGAAAAAATGTTTTTTTTTTTTTTTTTTTTTTTTTTTTTTTTTTTTTTTTTAATCAAAATAATATATAAATTGAAGGGCCAGGGGGAAAAAAGATGAAAGTGACCAAATAGTGATTTCGGGAAAAATGAAAAACCAAGTTTTTTTTTTTCTGTTGATTTTGTCTGTCGATTGATGAAGTGGATGTAATAGTGGATTCTTACAGTTTTTAGGGTGAAAAATACGATTCCAAAGTCGTTTTCCGGAAAAAAATTTCATCACCTAGTTTACTGTACCTGTGATTTTTTTTCCCCCTTCAAACCAAATTATTATTTTTCCACTTTTATTGGGGTGAGGAACTCAAATCTGAAGTCAGTTTTGAGATAGCGATTTGCCATCACCGAAAAAAAAAAAACGCCAAAAATAGAGGTTTTTTTTGATGTTTTGACTACTTTACATTGAGATTTTTGTATCAGCAACGAATGTATAAAATACTAGACAAAAAACAAGTTTATTTTGACTGCCTATAGAATTTTGGCACTCTATAGTGACTGATAGGGGAACAATCAACAAACCCTGAAAAAAACGAAATCAAAATCTTCAAACGCCTGTAAAACCGTTCGATTTTTTATATATATTTTTTTAATATTTTTATTTTTAAATCTCTTATACTTGACCATAGTTAGGCACCTTTTAAGCAAGAGGTCTAACTTGAATTTTTTCACAATCAGGGGCGTTTTTTCATACCTTACCCAGATATCCCCTTTCGGGTATGCTGTATGAAGGTACTTGTTACTATGTACTACTTTCCTTTAAAAAAAATTATGGTCACCGTAATTATATACATCATAGGTTCTAAATACCGAGAGTTGGCTGTAAACACATTCATATCTCCCCCTATCTTTCCCATATCTCCCCCTATCTTTCCCATAACTCCCCCTTTCTTTCCCATATCTCCCCCTATCTTTCCCATATCTCCCCCTATCTTTCCAATATCTCCCCCTATCTTTCCCATATCTCCCCCTATCTTTCCCATATCTCCCCCTATCTTTCCCATATCTCCCCCTATCTTTCCAATATCTCCCCCTATCTTTCCCATATCTCCCCCTATCTTTCCAATATCTCCCCCTATCTTTCCAAAAACTCCCCCTATCTTTCCCAAAACTCCCCCTATCTTTCCCATATCTCCCCCAATCTTTCACGTATCTCCCCCTATCTTTCCCATATCTCCCCTATCTTTCCAATATCTCCCCCTATCTTTCCCATGTCTCCCCCTATCTTTCACGTATATCCCCCTATCTTTCCCATAACTCCCCCTTTCTTTCCCATATCTCCCCCTATCTTTCCAATATCTTTCCCATATATCACCCTATCTTTCCCATATCTCCCCCTATCTTTCCCAAAACTCCCCCTATCTTTCCCAAAACTCCCCCTATCTTTCCCAAAACTCCCCCTATCTTTCCCAAAACTCCCCCTATCTTTCCCATATCTCCCCCAATCTTTCACGTATCTCCCCCTATCTTTCCCATATCTCCCCCAATCTTTCACGTATCTCCCCCTATCTTTCCCATATCTCCCCTATCTTTCTCATATCTCCCCCTATCTTTCCCATATCTCCCCCTATCTTTCCCATGTCTCCCCTATCTTTCTCATATCTCCCCCTATCTTTCCCATATCTCCCCCTATCTTTCCCATGTCTCCCCCTATCTTTCACGTATATCCCCCTATCTTTCCCGTATCTCCCCCTATCTTTCCCATATCTCCCCCTATATTTCCCATATCTCCCCCTATCTTTCCCAAAACTCCCCATATCTTTCCCATATCTCCCCATATCTTTCCCATATCTCCCCCTATCTTTCCCATATCTCCCCCTATCTTTCCCATGTCTCCCCCTATATTTTCCATATCTTCTCATATCTCCCAATATCTCTCAATATTCCCGTATCTCCCAAAATCTCTCAATATCCCCGTATCTCCCCATTTCTCCCAATATCCACGTACCTCCCAACATCCACGTATCTCCCCATATCTCCCCCTATCACCCCCTATTTCCTCCTATCTAACCATATATCCCCGTATCTCCCCATATCTCCCCATTTTCCCAAATCTCCACTTATCTCCCCATATTTCTCAAATTGGAAAATTGGTTTGACCGTTAATAAAGATATTATTATTATTTAATCTCCTTATATTTCCCGAATCTCCACATATCTCCCATATCTCCACATATCTCACCATATTGTCCCATGTCTCCACATATCGCTCTATTTCTCTACATATCTAACCATCTCTCCCCAAGTCTTCACATATCTTCCCATATATCTACATATCTCTACATAATAGTTCCCCTACCTCCACACATCGTCGATTTATATCCAAACATCCACCATTGAGTCTATACCGAGGCCTTCTCCGGAGTTGGAACCGGACATGGGAGTTAATGCGCTTTATAGGCTATAAAGGTGTACCCACCATAGTAGTGATAAGTAGTGCTCAATACACTATAGGTATTGGTTGTAACCATTTTTTTAAATGTATTAATAAATACCATCGTTATATTATTTTTGAGATTCATGTTTTTTCAAAAAAGGGTCGTATTATACAAAAAATTTATATTAGGGACGGGAATATTATACGAAAAGCGGGTGGTCGGGACATTACCCGTGCGTATTATATGGAAGCGACGATATTGGGCGGAGGCATAATTGATAGCGAATTATGTACATTACATGACTCGTGGAATAAGGCGGAGAAGACGTGACACGGATCCCACGTGGGTTACCCGCACCCGTCAAATATCCATTCCCACGACATTTACACGTAGCCGGCAACCTGCTTTATTCAATAGACAAACCAACTTCACTGAATTATTTAAAGGGAAGAACTCTTTCTGTTTTCTTAATTATGAGGTACGAGTTGGGCCATTAGAATAAGATACATTAGCTTCCCTATATGAACTCATTCTGGCCTTTTCATAGGTATCCATCAAATAGCTGTGTAGTCGGCAAATTCTGATTAGCATATGCTTTACATAACCTAATCTAGGAACGCGGTAGCGTTCCACCCCGCCAAGCAAACCTCCGAAATTACCTAGCGGCACCTAGTGGTTCGTCCTAACAATCCAAAAGTGCCTAAAACGCCCAAACTGCCCAAAACACCCCAACCACAATGAACCGCCAGCATCACCCAAGTCCAAACCGTCCGAACCATCACAACCGACCAAACCACCCCAAGCTACCTAAACCGTCCAGATCTCCCAAGCCTTTAAAACCACCCAAAGCACCCTATTCACCAAAACAGCCCAAACCACCTGAACCACTCTAACCGAGCAAACTGCCAAAATCACCCAAAGCACCCTAACCACCAAAACGGCCTAAACCTGCATAAGCTAACCTGTACATATCAAGCATACTCTTTTCTTTTTATACAACCATCATAATCTGGTCCATCTTACTCTGCATACCCTGTTTACCAATACTACTCTCCATACCCAGCATACTCAGCAGCATACTCAGGGCCTCCTGCATACTATGGATTATGTTGTATATCCATCAAACCTCGTTCTGTGTATACTCAGCATTTGAGCATACTCTACTCTTTTTTTTTTTTTTTTCTTTTAGCGTTATTTTTCCTCAGTGGCTCCCAAACTGGGGGGCGTAAGCTGTCCCCAGGGGAGGGGGGGAGCTCAAGATTTTTTTTTTTTTTTTTTGTGCAAATATCCCCAAATTTTCGTCAAAAACCTCAAAATCAACATTTTTAAAGCTTAATTTTGGTCAAAAAACCTCGAAATCAACATTTATGAAGCCTAATTTTCGTCCAAAAACCTCAAAATCAACATTTAAAAAGCCTAATTTTATCAACATTTATGATGCATACTTTTGGTCAAAAACCTCGAAATCAACAATTATGATGCCTAATTTTCGTCAAAAACCTCAAAATCAACATTTAAAAAGCATAATTTTATCAACATTTATGATGCCTACTTTTGGTCAAAAACCTCGAAATCAACATTTTTAAAGCTTAATTTTGGTCAAAAAACCTCGAAATCAACATTTATGAAGCCTAATTTTCGTCCAAAAACCTCAAAATCAACATTTAAAAAGCCTAATTTTATCAACATTTATGATGCCTACTTTTGGTCAAAAACCTCGAAATCAACATTTATGATGCCTAATTTTTGTCCAAAAACCTCAAAATCAAAAAACATTTTAAAAGCTAAATTTTCGTCAAAAACCTCGAAATCAAAACTTATAATTTCCTAATTTTTGTCAAAAAACCTCAAAATCAACTTTAAATTGGCAATTTTTTGTCAAAAACCTCCTAATCATGGTTATAGGAGCAAACTTTTGTGTCAAAAAATCTCAAAATCAACGTTTTAAGTGCAATTTCTATTATCAAAAACCTCAGAATCAACATTTTAAAACCCAAATTTCATTCAAAATCCTCAAAGTTAACATTCAAAACTTTAGGGGGGGAGGGGGGCAAAGGTATTAATTTGTTTAAAAAGGGTGGCGCACTGTGAAAAAGTTTGGGAACCTCTGTTTTTGCTGAATATATTTTTCTAAGAGCCAATTTTCAGTCAAAACTTTCTGCTCAACCGGGCGCCCCCTTAACTGAAAACCCACCCACACCCTAAGGTCCCAGTCCGCCCCTGTACCAAGGGTACTCTTCATGCCCAAAATAGTCAGCATACTGTTTAATTATGTCCAACTTTCCTCAAAATCTATTACTCTGCATGCTCTCTATTTATCCAGCATGCTCTGTACATTTCATTTTATATTCCGAACAAAGAAGTTTTAAGGTTAAAAGATGTTACGGTTTGTTAAACTTTTCCCGGGCACAATAATAATTAAGAAAAGCCTCGGGGTTAATATAACAAAGTCCTACCTCGTCACTAGTTGACATCCCCCCAACCCCCCTCCACCCTACCCCACTTTTATACCTTCCCACTCCTTTAACTGAACCTATGAATATTAAATAGTCAAACACTTGCCCTTTTCTAAACCCAACCCGGTTCATCTCCAACTGATGAATATTTGAAAACTCTTAAAAGAAACTTTTCTTTTTTAACAAACACACTTTGAATCCGAATGTTGTGATACTATTATCTTCTCTTAAAACCAAAGTTTTTGAAAACTTTTTTTCTCTCCTCGCTTAAACGGACATTTATGTATATTGGACAAAAAAAATTTTGAACCTGTAAATAAAGTTTTTTTTTTTTAATTGATCATTAATTTAATTGAATTTCCTTGCTTGGATTTTCTCATATTTTAATTAAAAACCCTTTCACTTTTTTCAATTTTTAATGGGAAATAAATAAAACGAACGAATTTTAATTAATTTTTTTTTTTAAATATGCAAAGAATGCCAACAAATGTCACAAAAGTTTAACAATGCACGATAATAGCACAATCACAATTAGATTATAATAATTAATTCTTTCAATATTAGACAACAATATCCATTTTAGCGAATACACGGGTCACAATAGCCAAAAAAACGTATTTCACTTTACAAAAAGGTCGGCGACTATACAAAAAAAGGGGTCCAGTCGTTTGGGCATAAACCCCACTCGGCCTTACTTTCAACATACCGAATCCCCCCTTTTTTTTTTTTTTTCTTTCTCTTCTCCCCCCCCCCCCCCCCCCCCCCCCCCCCCCCCCCCCCCCCCCCGAGGCTAAAAATATTCGTCCGAAATTATGCACGAGTGGGGTTTAGGCCCAAACGACTGACAATAGAGCAAAAGAAAGCCTTTTTGTTGGTAATTAAAAACGTTGGAAACAGTCGATTTGGGCCTAAAACCCCACGTCGGCATACTTTCAACATAACCGAATCTCATCCGAAAATAGAAAAATATATATATATTAAGTAACAAACGAGCCAAATTAAACGTAAAACTTGCCCGAATCACTTAAATGAGTGTTTATTTCATAAAACGTTGAAAACCATTGGGCCTAAAAGCAAATGGGCCTAATAACTTCTCGGCATACTCTCGGAATATAAAACAGAGAAAGAAATAGATTGCGAGGGGGATGGCCTGATTCCCTTCTTTCATTTTCCTTCCTCTTTCCGAGTATTCGAGCGTCATTTAATTGGAAGTTACGACACAGAGAGCGTCCGCTGCACTCACGTTTTCCCTCTTACAGCAACAGAACGCGCTTCGAAGACCGAATCTCGAGTGAAGGATATTAATTAATAACTATATCATCATCATTCAAGTCAAAAACCGGGGCCGTAGAACCCTGAATTGTGGCGCTCTCTTCTCTGTTAAATTATATAAAATGATTAGGGTGGTAGAAACTTATAAGAGCTTTGGCCTCGAGGATTTCTCCTCCTTCAAAACCACGTTTTTTCTTCTTCGCCCCTACGAGCCGGCCGCGGCACCACGGTCGCGTCGAAATTGTATTTGCAAATCGAACTCGCGTACGCTAATTCGCTATAATTAACACGATCTTCAGACTTATTTTATATCAATTTTATTGTTTTTTCGAGAGGAATACGATGGCCGACTATTAATAATTAGTTTAATCCTTCGTTGATGAAATTAACCTCTTCAAAATTTGAATGACTGCCCTCACTTTTAATGTTTGATAATGGACGTTTTGTGTTAGGCCTCAGTGGACCACCCTCGGGTTTATTGTGTAAAAATAAGATTTCCTTTTCGAATTTCGTTCCTCCCATGCGTGCTAAACCACGGGATACACTTTTCCGGCTTTTCTCCGCGATCTAATGAATATGTTTTAATATTTTTTTTTAGCGGATTTTTTTTTTTTTTTTTTTTTTTTTTTTAACCCTCTAATGGGAAATGAAATGTTTAGAGTTCCAGTACTATGAAGTTTAGATGTCGTTTTTTCTTATAAGTTATAACATGAGTACAAACTGGGTTAGATGAAAAAAAAATGATACCCAACATTTGCATACAATTTAAAAAAAAATATTCTGCATATTTGACCAACAATTTCGCGTGTACATTGGTTATACCTATACGATAAAAGCTTTCAATAAAAATTTCTCAATCCACAAATTGGACGAGGACTAGACAAAACAAAAAACCAAATTTTGAAACTTTATAGCCAAATGATTAATCTTGATAAGTGATAAGATAACCATACAACTTTACCAAGGGGCCTTAGGAGGAGGAAGCCAATGGAGAGAACCCATTTTAGAGGTTCCTCAATCAGTTCTAACAGACCCAGGCCAGACCAGACCTCTTACTTCCTATAGAGATAGGAAGGTGAGCCTTTTTCCCTTTATTTTTTCTGGTCCAAGGTGGTTTTTCATAAATCGTAAATAATCCACTCAAAACTAATAAATTTAGAAATCGCGGAGGGGGGGTCGGGGGGGGGTGGGGGGGGGGGGGGGGGGGGCGGG
>JAGWEN010000575.1:0-73970 GCA_018703685.1 Orius laevigatus | reverse complement strand
ACGGCGGCGACACTGGAGCCAGTAATTCCTACACAAACAAAAAATACAGAAATCAACCAAAATTAAATAAAACAAAAACATCACCAAAGTTTAATAACATAAACAACGAGAATGCACGTAAACTTCACTATCTCTTATCATTTAAAACCCTTTTCATCGAATACATGAAGATTCATTTTGAGTGAATCGCGAAAACAAAAAACACGCCGAATTAATAAAGGAGGGAAATAAACAAAAGGAATCCGATGGGACATCACAGACGAAAACATTCGACGGATTTGTTATTTTTTCGTTTCGGATTCGGTCAAGAGCGAAATTCGCATGAAAACGAAAGAAATTAATAATCACAAAAATATTAAAGGTATTAAATTATTATGTTTTGTTCTCTTAAATTACGTAACGCCATTTCCATTTACTAAAATACAATGTTACCACCACCCCCGTCGACAAATCCCCCTTTAAAACTTCCCCGCCGATCTTTTTTCAGACAAGATAAACAATTGTGCCAACCTTTTAACGTCTTTTATCGCTCCGTTTACTATTTTATTGCTCTTTTTAATCTTTATTGCGCCTCTTTTTCTTTTCTTTTATAAAGATACAGAAAAAAATTTTTTGTTTAATTGTTTTTAAACTTTATTAACCAACAAAACAATGCCGCCGTACAACCGGGTGTTTACTATTATCCTAGCGCCGACGCCGCATTCACGAAACCACAACCCCCCTCCACCCTAGGAAAATAAAAATATAGGTACTTGGAGAATTCTGTTTTACACAATATATTAATAATCCCGACCGTGATACGATAGTAGCAATCACCAGGGGTTATAACTTATAATATCGGCTCTAAAAATCCACCCCCATCATGATAGAATGATGACCCCAAGAGTATATATATCCTTCGGATGACCCTCACGTAGTCGCATCAAGATACGATATTCGCTGTTCCCCCACCCCCGTGTTTCATATAATATTCGGGCTCTGAACTTTCCCACCACCTATGATCACGATTAACAAGAATGTAAAACATATACCCCTATGATACACCCCAGAATTAAAGAATCCCCCTCACCGTAGGATGATGATACGATAGTCTGTCAATCACGATACGATATTCGCTGCTCCCCCCACCAACACCCCCGGTGTTTCATATAATATTCGGGCTCTGAACTTCTCCCACCACCTATGATCACGATTAACCGCCCCCCCCCCCATGAAAAAATACCCCTATGATACACCCCAGAATTAAAGAATCCCCATCACCGTAGGATGTGATACGCTAGTCGCAATCACGATACGATATTCGCGGTGTTATCACAGAGTTATAATGCATTATACCTGAATTATAATATCAAGCTCGAAAAATTCCACAATTATGCCATAACCGTGGTCGTGTACGTATCACCCCCCAGCCACAATACGATATTCGCAGTAGACGCCAGTGTTTTTTCTTTATTAGCTAACTACAATCTATAATATTCGGCTCTAAAATCCCACAACTAGGATCGCGATACTCAGAATACAAGATCCCCCTCTAGGTACGTGATGGCGATAGTCTCACATTATACTCATATACAGACACTTTATACTCATATTAGACATTATACTCATATTAAATACAATTATACTCATATTAAATACATTATATACTCATATTAAATACACCCCAGTTATACTCATATTCAATACATTACACTCATATTACATACACCCCCCCCCATTATACTCATATTAAATAACCCCCCCCCACCCCCCCCCCCCCACCATTAATACTTATATACATGTAATGAACCTTACCCATATGATTTGATTTAATAAAAAATATAAAAAGAGTATTCTTACATTTTTGGCGCAGTCGAGAAAAAATAATGTTGGAACGCTCCCAAGTAGAAAAAATGTCCTTAAAAGACATCAAATCGGCCCTACAAGCCTTCAACGTTGTGCTTCGACCGTAGAGGTAAGAAACCTGAATTAGTTGCTTTATTGTTAGCTACGCTCGGACTGGCAAATAAGAAATACGGAAGAACCAGTTTGCATCTGACAACATTTCTCATGTCTCTTTAGTGTCTGCGCAGCAGCCCCACAAATCTCCTATGCGACAGGTCGACCAGGTCGAAAGTTCAGCACCTCCTGTTTTCAACGTCAAAGAGGTTGAAAATATGATGAGGAAATTTAATGGGGAAGATGATTACTCTATTTTAAGGTGGATAAATGAGTATAACCAATTGGCAGAACTGCTAGGTTTGGTCGGAATTAAAAAACTCGTATATGCGAAAAATTTCCTTACTGGATTGGCGAAAGATGTCTCCCAGAGGGAAACGTTCCAGACCTATGAAGACTTGATATCCGCACTTAAGAACGAATTCTCGAGCGAATACTCGAGCCACGAGATTCATTCACGTCTATCAAAAAGACTGAAGAAAGATGACGAAACTTTCTTACAATATTTCTTAAAAATGACTGACATTGCCAGAAATGGCGAACTTGATGAGGAGTCGGTCATTCATTATATTATCAATGGAGTTAAAGATTCTCCACAGAATAAGACAATTCTGTATACGTCAAAAACTTTAGGTGAGTTGAAGAAAAATTTTAAGATCTACGAATCCATGAGATCGAGCTCATCAGCTGAGAAATTCCCATCGAAATTCAAAAATTTCAAACCTTCAAAAACTCAAAAAGGCAATTCATCTCAAATAAATGATATTTCTTCTTACTTTGGTTTAAACTTATCTACAGTTAAAATAGCGATAAATGGGAAAATTTTAACAGCACTTTTAGATACAGGAGCAAATGTGAATTTAATACATAAACGTGTTGTCGATCTGCACAGTTGGTCGACCAACTCCGATCCTCTCGTTCTGAAAGCTTTTAACGGTTCGATTGAAAAAATTTCAAGTTCAATTCCAATTCAAATTTCGAATGGCCCCGATTCTTATATCCTAGATAAAGCACACGTCTCGGAAAAGATATCTTTTGATATTATTTTGGGAATCGAAACGCTGTCGAAATTGGGATTCGAGTTGTCATTAAAGAAAAGTGACGTACATTGTCTAACACAAACGAAACACGAAAAACAAGAATCTACAACCATAAACAACAGCATCAAGCTCGACGAGTCGAAAATTTTCTCAAAGGAAGAAGCTTTAACTCTGGCTAGCAAGAATACTGGTGCTGTTTCTTATGAGAAATACGCAGTCCCTTTTCAACTGAAAGAAGATGCTCCGATAGTTGCACAAAAACCATACAGATTATCGAAGGATCGAACTGAGTGGGCGAAAGAAAAAATTCAAGATCTCTTAGACAGGGGAATCATCGCCGAGTCTACTTCCACGTACGCTTCTCCTTGTGTCATCGTCCCAAAAGAAAATGGATCCTGGCGACTCTGCCAAGATTTTCGAAAAGTTAACGATGTCACAGATCAAGATCCGTATCCTTTCCCGGTAATCGACGATATAATCTCTAATTTCGGAGGATGTAGATATTTTTCGAAATTAGACTTGAAGGAAGGCTTTCACCAAATTCCCTTGACAAAAGAAACGCGAAAATTTTCTGCTTTTGTGCTACCTTTTGGTCATTACGAGTATAACTACCTACCCTTCGGTTGGAAAAATAGTCCCGCGATTTTTCAACGGTTTATGACATCGATTCTCGGAAAACTTTTGGACGATCCTCAAATTCGCGTTTATATCGATGACATTTTAGTCGGTGGCAAAACGATAGAAGAATGTTCTCGAAAAACACGAAGGGTGGTCGAACGTTTACTGCAAGTAAACGTCAAAATAAATTTTGAAAAAAGTCATTTTAATCTCCCGGAGGTAACATATCTCGGACGAAAGATGAACGGACTTACTAAATCGACTAAAGAAGAGTCGGTGAATAAGGTACGAAACATGAATCGACCTCACGATATTCATTCGTTAAGAGTATTCACAGGTTTAACAGGTCATTTTCGCGCTTTCATCCCGAATTACGCAGATATAGTTCGTCCGTTAGATCGACTTAAACAAAAAGTAAATCAGGATAAATTCTCTTGGTCAGAAGAAGCTGAAAAAGCTTTTGTCACTTTAAAAGAGAAAATAACATCGAATCCAATTTTGCAATTTCCAGATTGGGATTTACCTTTCGAATTGTGCACAGATGCCTCGCATTACGGTTGTGGAGCTGTTCTTTATCAACGAGATAATTCGCTACCGAAAAATCGGCAACTTCGTGTCATTGGTTACTTTTCTCATACATTTGATGCCGCTCAGTTGAATTACTCGGTTACCGATAAAGAAGCTTTAGCTGTCGTAGAAGCGATCAAATACTTCCGAACTTATCTCGAAACTCGCGAATTCACTGTACACACCGATCATCAGGCTCTCTCACATCTTCTCAATTTAAAAGAACCTAAAGGTCGCCTAGGAAGATGGCAGATATTTCTGATGACTTACAACATTAAAATTTCTCATCGAAACGGTAAGGAATTGGAAGATGCAGATGCAATTTCTCGATTATGTCTCTCTGTACAAATTAAACCTTTTTCAACATCGAATCAAATAACGTCAAATAGAATAACCGTCGCCTTCGAACAAGTTCCTGAAATTCTTCGTTTATATCACGATGATCCTCTGTCGGGTGGTCATGATGGTTTCTTCAAGACGTATTTGAAAATAAGAACTCGTTTTTTTTGGCCGAATATGAAAAACACGATTTCGGATTATGTACAGTCGTGTCATCAATGTCAATTGGTGAAGTTTAAGTATCGACCGAAACCCGATATTTTGATACTAAAAAAACCGTCGACTACTCCGTTTGAGTGTCTGCACCTCGATTTCGCGGAAATAGCGAAAAAGTCGGATTTGAACGCTAAAACGAAGTCATTCTTGGTAGCTGTCGACGAAAATACAAAATTGACTTTTGCAAAGGCGATGAGGGAAAATTCGAACTCGATATTGGGCTTTTTGAATAAATTTCCCCATCTCGAAAAAGTAAAAAAAATAGTGTCCGACAATGGCCCACAATTTCTTTCCAAGTCGATTTCGGATTTCGCTAAAGAAAAAGGCATTATGTGGATCACTACAACTCCGTATCATCCAGCAGGCAATGGATTGGCTGAAAGGAAAATTCGGGATATAAAACAGTTTCTTGCTTTATACCCTCACTTCAAAGGCGGTTGGAAATGCGCTTTGGAAGCAGCAGTTCGACATCTAAATCGTTCACATTCATCTTCAATTGGGTGTTCACCGAATTTTAAGGCTTTCAAAGAGCCATCGACATTCCCGGCTGATCAGACTTTTGGAATCGATAGTCGAAATATAGTCGAAAAGGAACTGACAGAAGAGGAACAAGAACGATATCGCGAAAAGATGAAAAAATACTTTGATAAAAAGAAACCAAAATCAATTCCAAAAATCGACGAAAATTCTTTTATATGCGTACAGACCGGATTCAAAGGGAAAAACCCGATAATCGATGGTCCGTTCAAAGTCGAAAAGGTTATCGAAATGGATGGATTTCCGAAGTCAGTAGTCTACCACGATAACGACGGAAATCGAAAGTCGGCTTCGATTGTCAACGTGCGTCGATACTATTCCAGGAGGAATAGCGAAAATTAAGTCGGGGGGGATGTAATGAACCCATATGATTTGATTTAATAAAAAATATAAAAAGAGTATTCTTACATTACATACCCCCCCCCCCATTATACTCATATCCCCCGAATACTCTCATTAACGCATGACGCTGTGCTATGACGTATACCTTATAGCCTTATCATGATTATAAGTGTTATAACAAAAGTTAATTCGTCGAAAAGGGAGGTTAGTTTCCGCTCGTTCCTTTCATTTGTGCCACCTTTTATGTTGGCCCCCTATGGCCTCACTGCTCCTTTGTCTAATTTTTGGCCTAAAAGCTTTTTAAAAAAGTTGGAAAACATTTTTTGTTTACGACAGATTGATAGTTTGTTTTCGTAAATCAATACGAATTGACAAAAGGATGGTAATCGAAAATAAGAATCAATTTCCGATTAGGGGGTAGTGGGGGTAAAAGTGCCAAGCGTTCCGCCAATAGGAAGAGGTTATTCTTAATTTATAGTTCATAATTTTCAAGCCATAAAAAAGTAAAGGTGTTGACCATAAAGGGAACCATGGTCGCCTTTTCCCCTTTTGAGATCGAGCGAGAGAGAAGATAGAAGGAAAGGGCGAAAGAGAAGAGACGGATAAACGAGGGTGGGAAGCGAGAAGGGAAGAGGGTGGGGGGAACGAGAGAACCCAAACCCTAGAGAAAAGGGGGGGATGGAATTCAGAAACCGTATTCTCTCCACATCCTCATTTTCGAACGAACCCTTTTCACAAAAACAACCAATAACAAACAAACAATAAAATTAATAACCAATCAAAACTAATTAATAAAAAAGGTTAACCTATAAACAGTGACTTTTCGATTTTCCATTTTTCATCTTTTGTTTTTCCCCCTTTTGTGTCTTTTTTCACCTTTTTATTGTGGTGTATAAGTGTTCTTTGTGTTCCATTTTCGAAATAAAATTAACTCACCCTGATTATAATCGACGCCCCGGATATTCTTTCCAAAATCACCTAGAAAACACACCATTGGCTGTGACGTCATTAGATCCAATCCATATAATGTGGGGGTGACAACCCTCCCCCTCATTTTTTCCTTTTATATTTTGATTTATATCTTTAATTTATTATATTTAATTATTTTTAATTGTTTTTGTTATTCTAATTTTATATTTAAATTGATATTTTGCAGCGTTATTGCGGATTAATTTTTTTTATTGGTTTTTAGGGGTTGTCTTGTTTTTTTATGGTGTTTTTATTTCGGATTTTGCTTGAGATTGGTTATTATTTAAAAAAAAAGGAGTAAATAAAACGTTTTTTACGGTGGGGGGCTTGCGCGTTGAGTCATACCGAGTCGGCCAATGGGGAGAGAGGGTGGGCGTGGTTTTTGGGAGTCTAAAAAGGGTTTGCTCTTCACGTTTTTTTCAATTTCAGCGCGCTCCCCTCTCGTGTAATAAAATTTGTGTTGAGAGAGAAAAAAGGACGCAGGCGCTGAGCAAAATTGAAAAGCTCCCTTTCTCTTGAAATCAGTTGTACCATAGCTAAGGGACGAAGAACTTCGTGGTACCCATGACGTTGGTTGCCATGGCAACGAGCTCGCAAACTAGCGTTGCCATGGTATCGATATACAGGAGGACATTTATCTTCTTAGTTCCTGCATACTTCCACAAGAGGTCACTTAAGTTCCCTGATTAAAAAACAAATAATCTATAGAGTTAAATTCAATATATTTATACATAATAATATAATATCAACATTAACAAATTATAAAGCTTGCTAAAATAAAAATCAATACAGTAATTTCATCACAAAAATATCAGCCGAAAAGAAGAATTGCACAAAAGATATAAATATATACATAAAAATAATACTATACATAATACAATGAATATTTAAAAAAATATACAAGAGCCAGCTAGGCATGTGAAGGTGGTAAAATGGTCTAAAAATTCGTTTCCTAAGCAGCTATCGGTTGATTATTGTGAATGGTTCATTATTCTAAAAATGAGTTCGAGTTCGGCTGGCGTGTCGTGCGAGGACATGGCCGCTTGGTGTAGGACTCGGATGAGTTCTTCGTCGAGACGGTTCATGTAGGCCGAAGGTAACTTGGAGCCGCCACTTCCTGCTTCGTAGCCGACCTGGAAGAATTCGATAAAACAAAAGAACGACTTTCTCAATAATTACATTGTCAGGATGTATGTTCGCTCGAATTGCCAAGGGTGTAAGGTTTGCCGCAGCAAGCGAATCTAGCATCGGAACAAGCGCCATACAAGTCGCAGAAGCGATCGATTCCGAAACTCTGCTTATATCCAACGGATCTGTCGCCTTACTCCCTTCTTCGCTCTTTAATATAAAAACTTCAGTCCAACGAATAATCTTCTTTTGATCCATGCTTGGATAATCAGTCCCATTGTGTACTCTAATCGACGGAATGCCATCCAAAGGTTTATCATCAATATAGCTCTTCACTCTAAAAAATGAATTAAAATACCATTCTTTATGAAATTCCTGACATACCCTATGTTGAAATTTGTGTCATCAGCGCACCATTTTAGATTTACTGTTTCTTCATCGTTAGGGCCACATATGATGGTGTAATCTTTCATTTCTCGAAGCGCTGTCCTTAAATTGGCCATGCTTTCCGAAGGGACATGAACCATCAAGCCATCTTCGACGATGCTGCTCTTTCCGGACAGGCCAGCAGTCTTCAAAGCTCCGTTGAAAACAACAAAACTCGCGCCCGTCACTAAAAAAGGTGTCAAAAAGGTCAAAAAAACTTCGAGGGTCCGAATTGTGGGGGAAAAATTGGATCCCCTTTAAGCACTGCATACCTTTTCTTGGTTTACTCTGTATATTAATAGCCTGACTGCTATACGTATTCTCGTCTTTTGTACTCTGTATACAAACAAGATGAGAATCAGCTTCCAAACTAAGGTTCGCCCCAAATGCCAAAACACTATCATTCGAATTATTCAACGCCCTCACAACCTATAAAACGATATAATTTTGAAAAGATAAAAATAAAAATAAATACTTGGTCGTAGCCATTTCTTGGGAATAAAATCGTCGTTTGGCGGTCTTCCATGTGGATAAGAAGACCACGAACTGTGGCCAAAGTGTATCCATATTTTCGAAAGTCCTAAAAAATTGATATCGGTCATCCACTAATAGTTTTATCCTTACCACGAGTAATTTGATGACTGTGTGCCCTATGTCTGTGTATAGAGGTGGACGAAATCGTACAGAAACTAGAGGACATGGGTAATATCGGTATTCGGCTCCTAATCTCAAAACGAGTCTTAATGGGAAAAGCCTCGCCCACGGAGTTTCCCATCGATGGACCAAAATCGTAATCAGAAACGGCTGAGGCGGCAGAAGAAGGTTCGTCGTACATTGAAAAGTCGGACGAATATAAAGAAATCCGCCGTGATCTTTAGAGCCGAACATGTTATTCGAAAAAGCCGGAGTGAAACTCATCTCGCCCACAGTGGTACCTACAAAAGAACCTTAAATCATCTCTTTTATTTGTCATACCTTTGGATGCATCTAAATATAAAGTGTTGACCAGATGAAATATGTCGAGTGGCGGTAAAGTTTCGTTTTCTGCGATTTCAAGCACGATGGCGATTTCATCTTGTCCTACGAATGCTAGACCTTCGGAGGAAACGCTCCAACAATCTCGTTTCACACAACAATCCACTAAAATTTGTTTAATGTTTCCGTAAATCTCACAATTTTTGACTAATTTTATTGATATTTATACCGTTTGAAAGCTATTTTAAAGAGCTTTCTAACGGTATAAGAATTTTTGAATGAAATGCATACATTTGACTCGTTTTATATTGACAAAAAGGTTATTGTTTATGGCGAATTTGACGGATTCTTCGTTCACTTCTGGAATATCGTCGATGAATATGAGTTGGCCATTTTCAATATTGACGGCTGGTGGTAAATTTGAGTCGGAAGGTATGTAGCTTTGAGTTGAAGGATCTAATGGCCTTTGGATTGTAGGAGAACGATTTTTATAGCCTGAAAAGAAAAATTAGTTGAAATTTTTTCGATTTTTTTAATGAACCGTTGGGTGGAGCGGCCATTCTGCGGCCTCCTCTGCGAGGGAGGACTCTGGATTCGGACGGACCGTCTAGTTCGGTCAGGTCGCCTCCTGGTCTGATACCGTCGCTGAAAATGACTTGTTTGGGAACGTCCGATTTGGCTCGGCCTTCACGTTTTAGGACTCCAGTAGGGACCAGCACAGAAGGAGGAGGCTGGTTCATCGATGAAGCTGCTTGCTGCAATGGAGGAATCGTCGAACAATATTCCATCGGATTATTCGGATTTGGCTGCCTACCCAAACTGTAACCTCCATCATCGCTCACTAAAAACAAGAATGAACATCAGATTCAAAAAACTTAAAAGGATCTTTTCACCAAATTATTGTAAATAATCATGTTCGTTCATCAAAAAGGGCTTGAAATCTTGCCCAAAAAAGGTTGAAAATTTGACCATAAGTTTTATCCATTGAAAAAGTTCAAAATCTACCTAAAAAGGAGCTTTTTTTGTGGCAAAAATGAACATTTGCTTGTGTTCATTCAGGTTCAAAATATGCACAAAAGGGTCTTTCTCGTCAAAAAACTGAATAAAATGGGTCTATTTTGACCAAAAAAGGTTCCAAGTCAGACTAGAAGTGTCTATACTCTTAAAAAAAGGTTAAAAATTTTCTCAAAAATGTATTTTCCATCAAAAAAAGTTCAATATCTGACTATAAATGGTCATCACAACGTATCAAAATATGCCTAAGAAGGTTATTTCTCTGTGTGCCAAGCTCCAGGGGTTCCACAAAAATTTGCCGACCTAGTTTTCATTTTTAGCTAGGAATCAATTTTTTTTCTTCTAAAAAATTGTTTGGGTCATCATAGTCTGAAAATCCTATGCACAAAAAAATGCCAGGTAAGTGCTTGTTTGGCATTATGATCGTACAAAGATGGTGAAACGACATTTTTTTTTTAAATTCCTGATAAGAAGCAAGAAAAAAAAAAAGAAAAAAAAGCCGAATAAGATTTCCAGAAGAGTTTGATACTGAGAAAGTGATGAATCAAATAAATTGTTCAATAACAAAACTTGAGTCTGTACAGAAAATGAAGGAAAAATTTTTTGCCTAAAAACATGGCCATTAAGGGCCCAACTAGTCTAAAGGGGTCCAAAACCCTAAAAATCGTATCCCACTTCTGATGTCGGAGATATCTCCAAATTGCTGTTTGAGAGGAACTAATGGACATCTTAGGTTTGCTTGTAAAGTGTGTTCACTCAGGTTCAAAATATGTACAATTTTAGTTTTCAAAATACCTCTATAAATAACGTTAAAGCAAGGCTGGCAAACACGAGCTTCGGTAAATTCCAAATATTCCAAGGGTGCTTTTAAATTGCAACATTTCGAGCAAAGAACCTAAAAATAAATTTATAATCAGATAAAGAAAAGAAAGATAACTTACATAACCACAAGCTCGGCAATGATGCCTTCTCCGAATGACGGTGAATTTATTTTTGCACTGCATGCAGCAGTCGGTTTCCGCATCGGGGACCCAAAACGGGGCGACTTTTCCGGTCGTTTCCATCGGGCTTCCAGAAGAAGCGGATGCTGTAATGTTGGTCGGTGTCGGACTTTCTTCGCTGTCTAATAAACTCGATTCCAACGATAAAGTTGAAGGTCGGCTCGGCCTTTCTTCGTTTTCCTCAGATTCTATGCTTTCGGTGCTATTCTCGAGGACTTCCTGACAAGCTGATTTTTCAACATTTTCGATATTTTCGTTCACAAGGTTTTCCTCGACTGCTACATCTTCTTTTTCTTCTGCAATTTCAGGAACTTCCTCTTCAATATCGTTTTCTAACAATTCTTCATCAACATCAGTAATTTTGTATATTTCTGTCGAAGGAGGTCTCACTACTATTTCTTCAATTTCTTCAACTTCGTTTAATTCTTCTTCTTCTTTCTTGGATTCCTCTTCTTCCAAATATTGCAAATATTCTTCCAATTCTGATTCCGAAACGTTATCATTTTCGAATGAAATCGGCTTTACTTCTTCGATCAAATCTAGTTTTTCTTCTTCTTTTGTGTTGACCGATGTTATATCTGGCAATTTGTAGTCTGGGTCTTCATTTATGTTCTGCGCAGGTTTGTTTAGATCTAAAAGATCGGGCTGCTCGGGTATGATTTCTTCGACTTTATTGTCGTTGTCATCATTGTCTTCTTCGAAATTCTCGTTATAATTTGAAATTTCTTCGTTGTTGTTTGAATTTTTCTGCTTGGTCAGAGTGTAGTTCTGCGGGTTGATCGGGGCCGCTGAAAAATCGGCGTCGGCCAAATTTATCGGCTCGAATGTCGGCCTTCTGTATGCCGATGCCGCACTTTTGAATGGCTTCTGAAAAGGAATATTTTTTAAATTCACCCTCGACAAGCGCTCGTGCGAAAACAGAACTTTATCCAAATTGTTGCATAATGCACTTAATACGTTATATAATTTTAATTAATACCTGAGTGATTGATAAAGAGTTGTTGATAACCGAAGGGATTGATTCTTCTCGTTCTGAAAATGAGAAAAATAAGAAAGTTGGCACAATTTCTCAAATATACCTTCATTGTATTCAAATTCGTCTAAAACTTTTTCAATATCGACAGCGAATTTGTCCATTGTTTTTGAACATTTCCAATAATAAATCTCAATCGAGGAAGCTTGACGTGAAATCCTTCGAACTCAAGTTTTCTCTTTTATGTCGTACCGGAGGCTACGTTAAGGTTATATGACGTCATAGGTAGAAATCAGTGTAGCCAACGGTTCAATTTTATCATAAAAGCGTCATTTTTTTATTTCAGTAGCCATAAATTGGTAAATAGGACTATTTTATTCTTCCCATGATGGAAAATACCAATATTTTGATGTTGTTACGTCATTCAGAGGGTAACCAATCAATGTGTTGTTGGCTAACGTGATTGTCGTTACGTCATTTCCACTGTTGCCAACATAAAGGATTTTTTGATAAATATCAACAAAATAATAACTTTAATAACATTTTGAAACAATACAACAAAAGTATTTACACAAAACTAGCTAATTGACGTTTTCTATGATTAAAACCTAGTCACATTTATTTATATACATAATTTACCTATATTTTTGTACATAGAATTTAATGACTTGAATATACAATTGTACATTTTTCTTTACAAATGAGGAATTTAGTCGCTGGGAGGTTCTGGGGTTTTTTCTTTGTGTAAGGATGAAAGGATCGTCCGGAGTTGTTTGGGGAGCGCATCTTCACCTTGGACTTGTTCGCCCGATTGGGAGTTTACGTTGGATAACCTGATGAGCTCTTCTCCTTTGACCTCGACGATTTCGCCCTCCCCAGAAGGAACTTGGTTGAACAGGAAATTGTGGACGGACGATTCATTTGTTTCGTTCACTTCATTTTCATCTGAAAAAGCATTTAAAAAATGGCAGCGGATGTCGTTTACCTTGAGATGACTGCCTATCAGCCAACGTGACTGGCATCAACGGCTCCTCAGTTAGAGCTGTCAGAAGTTTCCAGGCATCTTGATAAAATAAGAAGACGACGGGTATAGTTATATCGTCTGTACCATCACCAGACATGGCAAACATAGGAGATGTTTTTAAAGGATCCCTTTTATTATCCATGACTATTCCACCGATGGCACCAGCTTGCATGATCTTCCTCGCCTAAAACAAAGGCTGGATTTTTCTTTCTTTTTTGATATATCAGTACCTTTTCAATGAACATACAGTCGCCTCTTTGGACGACAGCAATTTTGCCTTTTAGCTTGCTCGGATTCGTCAATGGCTCGCACGCTTTAAGTGGGTTAGCGATCCCGATTTTCCCGGATACTTTCATGTCTCCTCTGAGCTGTTTTCCAAAATGAGCAGGGCCAGCACTTAATGTATGCTTGACCCCTTGGCTGGTGTACTGGACAGCTTGAGGTAACGTTTCAGGACTTTGGGTTTTCGCCAGCTCTAGCATCTCTTGCATAAAAAGAAGCCCTTCTTTCGCATCGCTCACAGTTTTCGCCTAAAATCGGATTTTTATCCGGAAAACCTTCAAAGTTTACTTACTTTCGAAAAAGAATGGAGCAATTGGATCCGTCCATCGTCCAAATGAGCGATGCTTATTCCCATATCCCCGATTATCCTCTTGTGCTCAGGATTCCCAGACTGCAAACAAAGATTCTGGGATGTAAACATTTAAAAGCCATGCTTGTTATCATGCGGTTTTCATGCAAAAGGTGGATAACAAACACGAAAAAATAAAATAATATATTTTTATACAAATTACAAAAATATTACACTCATTTATCACAGAGATATAGGCAGTCATACACTATTTCTGATTTTCGATAAGTAAAAATAGAAAGAACTAAATAAGAAGCCGAGTTGTAAAAAGGAGATAATACTGAACAGGACGATTACTCCGGTCGGTGTAGTTAACAAAGTGTCAGTCTGGAAAGATTTAAAAATTTCGTTCGGTCCATGAAAGTGTTGGGGCGTAATCTTCATCGCAATTACGGTTACGGCTGCATTGATTACAATCGTACTCGTAATTGCGATTACGCCCTGGTCCACGTCAGGAATGAAAAGAAAAGAACTCCATGCAGGTGCAGAACAAAATAAAAGTGCTCAACTTCCAAAAAGTCTAGTGACTATCAGAGTGATTAGTGGTTTTCATGTTTTTTACATGATTTTACTTGTTTGTGTTGCGTCTTTTGGGCCTCCGTTGGTTTTTCTTGATTTTGTGTTGTTGATTTTGTGATTTGGTGTGGTTATTGTACTTCTGTAGGTGGTCACTCTGATAAGTCACAAAACTTCGGAAATAAACATAAATAAAAGTTTACCTGAAAATGAGATGCGAGCAAACGTCTGTTTTTGATTCTCGAATCGCTAGGGCAAGTGTCGAACACGAAATTCCTCAACGGTTTTCGCACTTGATCGGGAAAGAGGCTTAAAGAAGTCGGACATTGAGCAGGTTCATCATTATCTTCGTCATCCTTAAAAAAGAATAATTTAAAAAATAAAAACAAAAAATTTTTACTTCGAATAAAAATGCAGAAGAGTTGGCAGTCGCTTTGGAAAGATCGAGCGGCAAAAGGTGAGCTTCAGTCGTGAAAACGTATTTGTCAAGATCGACCACAAGATCGGATGGATCGGTAAAAAGTAAATAAAGATATTTAAATGTTTCTGCTAAAACGAATGAATCCATCCTGTCATCATGTTGTCCAGTCCGGACATCACTGACAGCAGCATATCCACAAGGAACACGTGCATGTCGCTGAAGACCTTTCAGTATCTTTTTACCAACTTGTAGATAATAATGATCCCCAGTTGCCCTATAAAGGAAATATGTGGACTCCAGAAACTCCGGCCGAAGTGGATATTGTCCCCAGTAGACTTTAAAATCCGTCGTAAAAGCCTCAGGGATAAACGTATGCCTCTGCATTACTTGATATAACATCTCATGGGTTTCCACGGCAGGTTTGAGATCTCCATTTAAAACTTGGAGGCCGGGCCAAAAGGCAAGAAGGGCATCCATGAAGTTCCTTGAATTTGTGGTCGGGCGATGCATATGGACATCGAGAAGCATAGGACCTTGACTTATGTATTTCATAACTGCTGAATAATGCTGAAAAATGATATTATGTATATTGCCTTGGAAAAAAGGTTCAAACCTTGTTGAATCGTGAAAGATATCGATTGTCGCCGAGAAGAACGTAAGCTTTTAAGCAATATTCGTAATATGAGTCGATGCCAGCACCGACTCCTGAATCTCTTCGGACCCAATCGCCAGAATGGACGTTTAAAACAGTTCCCATAAGGTCGGTACTTCGATGTCTCAGTTTCCACAAGCTGTCCATCGCTCTGTGGGCCTTTTCTTCAAAAAAGTGGTCGCCAGTGAGGCGAGAAAGGGCGGCCATTTCTAAAACCATGGTGCCAGCGCAGGCTGTACATGTTTCCCTTGATGACCAAAGCGAAGGTGACTTCATGCCGTTTTTCAGGTTGACACGGGCATGCGGGATCCCTGTTGTTGTATTAAATGCCGGTATGAGGCGGTCACCGATGTCCTTCGCCATTTCAAGAAGTTCCCCTTTGTACCATCGCATTTCGCCAATTTCATCGCGGACGTATTCCGCTAGAACGTGCGCAGATAGAAGACCGCCCAAAACACGGATGTTCGTCTCAAAAACTGACACTACGATATCGCTGTCAAAACTGACATCTTTTATGACCAATTTGACCGCTCGCTCGAATTCTGTTATGTCTCCCAATATCACAAGCGTATCCAGTGTATCAATCAATGTCAACGAAAAGCTAAAACAAACTCAATTCATCAAGTTCTTGCTGGAACAGTCTAATTAGAGGTAAAAAAAAAAAAGAACTTTTTTCACTTTTTAACCTCTAGCTCGAAAACTATGGATTCTAGCGACTTGACCACTAAGTACAAATTGAAAGATTATTAAATTCTGCTTGTAATGAGCTTTCAAAAGTCAAATTCGGTTCAGCCGTTTAGGAGATATCGATATTTAAAGTTGACCATTTTTTAAAAATCTCCTTTTACTACAATGGAAATTTTTTTCTCAAAAATTGGTCCTACATAAAATGGTAAACTTTGATCATTATCTCCTGAACGGCTGGACCGATTTTGACTTTTTAAAGCTTATTAGAAGCAAAATTGAATACTCTTTAATTTTGAACTTAGTGATCAATTCGCTAAAACCCTTAGTTTTCGAGCTAGAGGTGAAAAACTGAAAAAGTGCCGATTTTAGACGGTTTTTTCAAAATGGACCAATCGCTTACTTTCCAAGAGTGTCATCAATGTCACCACGAGAAGGATGGCTACCTCGAAACCGACCTTGACAAGTCAAAGGCATCAATTCATCAGCAGGATACGCGTTTTCCTATAAAAAATTATTATATTTACGTATTATTGTTTTATTACTCACCATATAAGCTCGATAAGCATGGTAGAACATATCACGAGCCTCTTCCCTATAAAAAAAAAATTATAAAAAATTAGAAGGTCAAGAATTATCAAGAGTAAGGCCGGTTTGGAGACCTTGATCTACTTTCAACTTCCTCAGTAAATTATAAAACATAAAAAATTCACCTTAAACTTTCTTGTTCCTGTATCGACATAACGTCCTTGTCCGAATCATCGCCGTAAACAAAAGAGGTGATCGAGATGAAGAAAAGAGCTCGAATTAAATTTTGAGAAATCATTTTTTAAATTTTTTCCAGTCCGATCGTGAAAAGAAATCGTCACAATTCATTGGGCGTCGAGTTGAATAAACCCAGGTTTAGGTAGGGTCCGGTGTAAGTTACCATTTTTATATGCATAGTTTTTCATTAAATTTGACTTTTATGTCTAAAAATGGATTTTTGAAACATTTTTGCCAGCCGAAACTTGCATCATGGACTTCCTGAAACAAAGAAAAATTGTTAATTTTCAAAAGGCAAGAAGAAACATGAATAGATAGAATATTAAACAATAAAAGCTACTCATTACAGACATAAGAGCAATTTTATTGTAAAGGAGGAAATAGAATGCGGGGGGAGGGGGGTGTGATAAAAAAATTGCATTTTCGACAATGAATTTGGGGGGATTAAAGACAAAGAGTTACTTTTTAATTGATAAATTTGCGGAATTGTAGACAAAAGAAAATTTTTGATGGGGAGGGGGAGTTGTGATAAAAGTTGCATATTCGCGGAATTTGGGGGATATAGACCAAAAGTTACTTTTTAATGGAAGATGTGCGCGTGATGATAAATTGGGGGGGATTATAGATTTGATTTGGGGGAGGGGGATTATAAACAAAAAGTTACTTTTTAATGGAGAGGGGGGTGGGTGATGATAAATTTGGGGGGATTATAGACAAAAAAAGAATGGGGGGAGTTGTGATATTATTCGACAATAAATTTAGGGGGATTATAGAAAAAAGTTGCTTTTTAATGGAGTGTTGATAAATTTGGGGATTATAGACAAAAAGTGACTAATTAATGGGGGGAATTGTGATAAAAATTGGCATTTTTTTTACTAAAAACTTTGATAAGGCCAATTTTTAACATCCCTCCAAATTCTACACCAAACAGTTCTGTTTTGTTTAAAATCCCCCAAAACTTTCAACAAGGTAAATTTTTATAATCTCCAACTTAAATTCAAAAGGCCAATTTTCAACAAAATCAACCAAACTCCACATCAAAAATCCCCTTTTTTTCAATAATGTCATCATCCCCCCAAATTAGAAATCAACCTTTTGTGTCTATGATCCCCCCAAATTTAACTTTTAAAGGGCCAATTTTTATAATCAAATTCCACATCAAAAAGTCCTATTTTTTGTCTATAATCCCCCAAATTTTAGGGCAATTTTTATAATGCCCCAAATTCAACATCAAAAAGTCCTATTCTTGTCTATAATCCCCCCAAAAAAGGATAATTTTTATAACCCCCCAAATTCAACATCCAAAAGTCCTATTCTTGTCTATAATCCCCAAAATTTAAAAGGACAAATTTTATAATCCCCCAAATTCCACATCAACAATTTTTGTGTCTATAATCCCCCAAAAAGGACAATTTTTATCAATTCAACATCTAAAAGTCATATTCTTGTTTATAATCCCCTAAATTTAAGGACAATTTTTATAATCCCCCCCAAATTCCACATCAAAAAGTCCTATTCTTGTCTATAATCCCCCAAATTTAAAAGGATAATTTTTATAATCCCCCCAAATTCCACATCAACATTTTGTGTGTGTCTATAATCCCCCAAATTTAAGGACAATTGTTATAATCCCCCCAAATTCCACATCAAAAAGTCATATTCTTGTCTATAATCCCCAAAATTTAAAAGCACAATTTTTATAATCCCCCCAAATTCCACATCAAAATTTATGTTTTTTGTCAGTAATCCACGAAATTTAACTTCAAAAACCCAATTAAAATTTAAAAAGAAAAATTTTTTTTGCTGGATTTTGCCAATTTTTCCCCGTCAAATGAAATTACCCGACAAGGACCTGATGGAAAGCCATGGATGAGATCCTCAGAACAAACAAAGCCAGATTCAGACACAAAATTTGAGTATGAGTGGAGACTCAACCCACAATGTCGAGTCTCCACTCACACTCTTTTCTTTCAAAAAAATCCATTAAGGATAAAACATGGCTCAAAAGTTCAAGGTGACCATAAAATTGACCCCAAAAGTTCAGGAAATGACAAAAAAATGAGGATAACCAGGAATGAAATTTTTTTTGTCTAGACCCAAAAATTTCACTTTCCAGATTTCACCTCCCAGAGTGTCCAACGCCCCAATTTTCTCTCAATCCTCACACACCATTATAAAAGATTAGATAATTATCTAATTAGCACTATTATCTAAGATAAAAACAAACAAATTGGTTTTTCTTACATACCTTTACATAAAAAAACAAAGATTAATAAAACAATTGTCCACTAAAACAAAGAAAAATTTCAAATTCGAATTTTAAGACTTGAGCGGCTAGATAAAAATTAAAATAATGTTTTGTTCCGATCTTCGTCACCTGAAAAACGTCAAGAAAGTCCAACACAAGTGACAAGATCGCTAGAAATCACTGATCAGTGTGGCCAACATAAGGTCAAAATCCCCCTCCACAAATTTACCTATTTTATTTCATTAAAAAATCAATATAATTTTCTTTAATTGACATTTATTTAGCTATCAGGCCCTAAATAAAGACGTTTTTGATTAAACAATGAAAAATTGTGTTTTTGAAAAGGTTGGTAACACTGTTTTCGGGATAAACGTGGAGGTTTCGTTATCAACAGAGATGAATCCGCTTTTGATGACGCTTTAGTTAATTTTTTAATCAAAAACATCAAAATGACGAAATTGACCGAATGGGTGACAGGTCTTGCTGTCTTTTTTGGTGTCTGGTACACCCTTTTGGGATATAAAGGGAGAAACAAGTTGGTCGACCAGTGGTACCAGACGATTTACTTCTCTCCTCTTATTTTGATCGCTTTGTTAGGGGTGAGTCTGATTTTGACGTCGTTTTGTTAATTTTTGAATGGTTTTTGACAGATTTATGCTGCTGTCGTCGTTTTGTATCGAGTTTTCACGTTTAACGACTGCGAAGAAGCTGCAGAAGAGCTGAAAAAGGTAATAGGCTTGATTGAATCGTACAAAGTTGGTAGACCTGATTCGAAAGTGAATTCTTACTTTGGCAACCCTGTCTGATACTATGGATACCATGGGGTAAAAGACCGGTTCTTTTTGAAACTGAAGAGTCAAGGACTTTTTTGTTACCATGGAATCAAGGACTGGTACTTTTTGAAACTATGGAGTGAAGAAGTGATTCCTTTTGTAACCATAACATCAAGGACCGATAATTTTTTTGTAACCATGGAATCAAGGACTGGTACTTTTAATTTGAAATCATTGAAGAAATGATGCTTTTTGTAACCATGGAATCAAGGACCGGCGATATTTTTGTAACATCGAAGTCAAGGACTGTTTTTTTAACCATGGAATCAAGGACTGGTACTTTTTGTAACCAGTGAGTCAAGGACTGGTACTTTTGTAACCACTGAGAAGAGAGCTGGTACTTTTTGTTACCAAGAAATCAAGAATTGGTACTTTTTGTTACCGTGGTGTCAAGGGCTGCCGCTTTTTGTAACCGTAGAGTCAAGGGCTGTCACTTTTTTGTAACCGTAGAGTCAAGGACTTCTACTTTTTGTAATAGAGTCCAGGATTGGAATTTTTTGTAACCACGTATCAAGAAATCATTGAGATTGAACCATAATGCATTAGTACCCAAGTATTAAATTTTTTTTTCTTTTTTCTAGCAAATCATCGAGGCCAAAGAAGACCTCAGAAATAAAGGTTTCGTGATTGATGACTGAGACATTCCAATTTCTATTTTTTTTAATATTTTAAATTATGTGTTAAATAAAAAATGGAAAAACAAAAGAAGACTTTAAATTTAACCTAAACTCATAAATAAATAATTTACAAAAAATAAAATCAAAATGCACCGAAATGAAAACAAAAAAGTGTTCACAGTCGTTTCCCATTGATTTTATGTTCGCTCGGATTCGCCCGATTTAAATGCCAAAACATTCAATTTAATTTTCATAATTCATCTTTGACATATTTCGACTTGAGCGATTCTATCCGTTTGATGAAGTCAGTCTTTTCTAGGCAGCCGTCGCAGTCCTCGTCCCAGTCGTTCAATATTTTCTTCAAATCTCGAACTTTCAACTTTTTTAAATCGACCGTTTTCCAGTCGATTGTCTTATCTGCAGAGAAAACAAAACGTTAACATTTTAAAACAAGGTGGTTATGACAGATTTCATATGAGGCATGCACAGGGGCGGACTGGCCCGGGGGGGGGGAGGACCGCCCAGTAACATGTATGAAGCGTGATTTTCGTCAAAAGGGCCCAAAAAAAAGGGAGAGAAGCATCCCCAGAGAGAGTCAACATTTATTTTTTTGAAGATCCCCAAATTTTCGTGAAAAACCTCAAAATCAACATTTGTAAAGCCTAATTTTCGTCAAAAACAAAAAAAAACAAACTCGAAATTAACATGTAAGAAGCCTGATTTTCGTCAAAAACCTCAAAATCAACATTTAAAAAGCCAAATTTTCGTGAAAAACCTCAAAATCAACATTTGTAAAGTCCAATTTTCGTCAAAAAAAAAAAACAAAACGAAATTAACAGGTAGGTATGAAGCCTAATTTTCGTCAAGAAACCTCAAAATCAACATTTAAAAAGCCTAATTTTCGTCAAAAAAAACCTCGAAATCAACATTTAAAAAGCCTAATTTTGGTCAAAAAATCCTCGAAATCAACATTTATGAAGCCTAATTTTCGTCAAAAACCTCCAAATCAACATTTAAAAAGCCTAATTTTGGTCAAAAAATCCTCGAAATCAACATTTATGAAGCCTAATTTTCGTCCAAAAACCTCCAAATCAACATTTAAAAAGGCAAATTTTCGTCAAAAACCTCAAAATCAACATTTATAAAGCCTAATTTTCGTCCAAAAACCTCCAAATCAACATTTAAAAAGGCAAATTTTCGTCAAAAACCTCAAAATCAACATTTATAAAGCAAAATTGTCGTCAAAAACCTCAAAATCAACATTTATAAATGCCTAGTTTTCGTCAAAAAACCTCAAAATCAACTGTAAATTGACAATTTTTAGTCAAAAACCTCAAAATCATGGTCATAGGAGCAAATTTTTTTTGTCGAAAGTTTGGGAACCCCTCTGTTTTTGCTGAAATATTTTACTCAGAGCCAATTTCCTGCGCCTTAATTGAAAACCCACCCACACCCTAAGGACCCAGTCCGCCCCTGGGCATGCAGAGTCCAGGGCCTCCCAAATCCAGTATATCAAAGCCAAGAATAATTGAAACTCTACCATAACGCAAGGCGCAAATTCCGCCAACTTTGGAGGAAAGTCGCTCGCAGAGTTTGTCGACCGGAAGGTTGTACGAGAGCGGCTTCGAAAGGTCGCGGAGGATGCTCGTCGCAGATTCCGCTAACCCACCAAGGTAATAACACTAAAAAAACGTCAATAAAACAAAAGTTTAAACCTACAAAAAACACTTACAAATTTGTTTTCTTTAAGTTTAGCGCTATTATTGCTGTTAGAAGTTGTTTTGCATAATTTTCTAAACTCGTCTTCAATTTTGGTCGGATCCGATCTGACAGAGTCGCTCAACTGTTCATTAAATCGCTCCAAAACGGTGAAACAAACTAAAAAGGTTTTTAAGCAACATGACCAAAGTCACAATCCAATTGGCAACATGACCAATCTCTTACCTTCGCAGTCTTCTTTTTTCAACGTGTGCACATCTTTGAGAACGAAACATGCGAGGAAAACGAAAAAAGTCAATTTGAAATTTGAAAACTCCATTTTTGCACGCTAAATTTGATAAGTTAAGGGCACGAGGTGATGGAACTGTCTCGCCGGCTAAGGCCTTCGATTTCGCCTTGAATGAATTATCGGAAGTCTTCGAACTGGAAAGGGAACTCTTTCTACTATTTCAAAAAGAAGAATGGAGGTGACGGATTTTCAAAATGACCACGTATGTTTGGAGGGTAACCTGAAAAATTTTTAAGACAAATGTCTGAACACGATTGGTCCACAGTAAATGGCGCCAATTTTCAAAAAAGTTCTGTTGGCAAACCTGTTCATTTAGGTGGCCGTGGATTTCTTTCTTTTAAAACTTAAAAAATGAGGTAAATTGTCATTTGAGAATGTTTTTGACATAAAAAGTTTGTTTTTAAATGATAGAGGGTAGGGGAGGTGATGTGATCAGGAGGGAATGGCGCCAATTTTCAAAAAACCGCTGTTTTGTTGGCAAACCTGTTTATTTAGTTGGCCGCCGATCTTTCTTTTAAACATGAAAAATCAGGTTTTTGACCTAAGAAATTTGTTAAATAAATAAAAATACTAACCTATAAGGTGGCAAATTTTCCATTCGTGGTTATATCTTGGAATTTTGCAGGTTCGTTAGGGGAGGGTAGGGGTGGTGATGGGTGAGTGGTGATTTATTGGAGGGATTTCGGTAGAGGGTAGGGGAGGTGATGGGATGTTAGATTAGTTCAGAATTTTGGGATCCTCCTCCATACAACATTTTAAAGATTTTTATTACATTTTCAACAAAAACAATTCACAAAATAATTTTCGTCTCTGGTCCCTTTTTATACAATACAAAAATAATTATCACATTGAAAAGAAATGAAAGGTAAAAGGGGGAAAAGAAATTGTTAAATTACATCTAACGTGTTGAGCTGTGGTTTTATCAAAGGTTTACGGTCTAGCAACGGCAAAGCTTCAAGTCTGGGTGGTCTCCGGTTGTTAGAATCTAAAATTTAATCAATTAAAATGCTTTTTTGTGGACATCTTACCAATCCAGCCGTTGAGATGTGTCTGGGGTCCTCCCCATGAATGATTCAGGAAAGCTTGGTTGCTACTATTCTTGAATGAAGACAGCGAATTGTGTATCGAATTTAAGGATCCTTGAAGGTTCAGACCTGAAGAATTTGAAGGTTATTTGACGATTGAGCACACCTAGAGATCGACTTGAAATTTGGCGGGAGAGGAAGGTTGGGAGAGATGGGGGAGGTTGTGGGGGAGGTGATGGGACAGTAAAGTTATAAAATTCAATAGCCAGATCGCAAGGGTATAAAGGGCAAGACTAGTTTGGAACAGCGCTGGCTGTAAACAAAACTCTCTAAAAGGAAGCCCTGAAAATTTCAAGTCGATCACTCGTTTCCACTCACCATTCGCACGTGCGACGTCCTGTTGGGCTTTGATCAAAAGTTCGGTCGCTCTTTTAGGTTTGAAGTAGTTTCCAGCAAAATCTTCTTCCTCGTTTGGGTCGAGCTTCTGAAAAGAAACCAAGTTTAGATAGAGTTTCTTGTGAAAAGAATTTTGTGCTTAGGAAAAGGGTGTTACATGCTGGTCTGGAGGCTGCGCAGCAATCGAATCCGGAGCATCTCGACCTATCGCATGCAAAAAACATGTTACACACAAGTCATAGAGTGCACGAGTGCAAATTTTTCCCCTTTTTACTGTGCTTTAAAGTGATACGAAGACATTAAATTTGATGCTTTTATTTCGGACTTGCCTGAAGTCTACCAGGAGCAGTTTGGGAGTTGTTTCTCCAAGTGGTTCCTAGTAAATCAGGGTTTTATTTTGCACTCGTAGTTCAATGTGACATGTTCAAACATGATTGTTAAACAAAAGTCAACTTGGGAGGTTATTTGATGGTTATATCACTTTGAACATGTCAAAACTTGAAAGATACCAAAAAACGAACCTGCAGGGGGAAGTTTGGTCCTTATGATGTTGAAATCTGGGATTATCCAACATTGTTTATCATCATCCCATTTCGCTTCATTCTTTATTGTCTCAATGGAGCTGTAAAATCGATTATTTTATATCGATGGTTGTGGTCTTACTAACCTGTAGTTTGAAGGATTTTTCAAGTTCGGGATGAGTTTTTCGAGGATTTGGTTGTGAAGCATGAGTTGGCGGTCGAGCCTTCGGATCGTTTCTAAGTAGTCGGTTCTTTCGGTTTCGAATTCGGTTTGAAGGTCGGCGATTTCCCGTTCGAGGGCGCGGATTTTGTGTTTGTGCTTTTTGAGGTTTTCGCTGCGGGCGGTGAGCTGGTCGTGCATGTCGTCGTAGACGCCTAGGACGAGGCTGCTGTGCTCTTCTTTTGCTAGGACCTCGGCCAATGCAGCCAGACGCTTTTCCGCCGCCCTTTTCCTTCTCGCTCGCCTCTCTTTGAGACCCTGATCGCCGGCCTTCTCACCCCCAACCAGGCTCTTCTGCAACTTGATCAACCTCGCCATTATCTCTTGCTGCGACGCCTTCGAAATTTGAGCGCTTTCCGTCTTCTCGTTTCCATCCGCTTCCGTACATTTCTCACCTTCTATCACCGTCAATGAATCTTGCTTAAAAACAGACTACAACAATTAATCATCCTTTTTTCCAAATTACCTTTTTATTTATATTTTTGATTTGGTTTTCGTAAGAGGTTTTTAAGCCATCGAGCTCCTCTTGGACTTGATTCCTACTCGTGTTCATTTCGGCGAATTGCGCTTTTAGGGCGGCCATCTCTTTTTCGTACTCGATCCTTATTTTTTCTCTTTCCTGCTCTAGTAGTACTTCATCTACTAAAAAGTATGAAGGTGATTGGCGTCACAACTCCAGAGAGGGTGGGGGAGGGTATAGTATGGTAGGAGAGGTGATGGGAGAGTGGTGGGGGAGGGATGGGTTGCGAGAGGTGATGTGAGGGTGGGGAAGTCACGGGAGGGGGGATGTGATGGGAGGGTGGGGAGGTGACGGAGGGTAGGGAGGTGGGTAGGTGATGGGATGGATGATTAGGAGGTGATGGTAGGATGGGGAGGAGATGGAAGGGGGAGGGGGGTAGTAGAGGTAGCTAATGTGAACTCTGCTTACCAACAGCCGTCATTTTTGGTTTGGTCAACATTTCTTTGAGCGTTTCGATCTCTTTCTGGTACTGTCGCAACATGGCGTCTTTTGGATCTTCATTTATGTGAGGTTGGTTTTTAATATTTTTTGCTCTATTCGCATATCTCAATGTCGACAACGTTTCGTCGTAATTGTTGTCTGCAGGAGACAAACAGGCGAGCATTAACGTTTTGGTGTTTCCTCCTAAAGAGTCCTGAAAAGAAGGATTAGATATAGTCTAGTGAGGGTTAAATACCTGAAGGATTCGTGTCAGTTTTGAGTCTCTGTATGGAATGTGTTTGGCTTTTCCGTCGACTAATGCGGAGATGACGTTTCCGAGGGCGGAGAGCGAAAGGTTGATTTTACTCGCTTCTTTCAATCTGTCGCCTTGGGCGCCCGTTTTGGCTTGTCGTTCGCTCCCCGCTAGGTCGACCAGGCTCAGCTTCCCTCTTCGTATGGACCCCTCGTGGGCGGAATCTGTTGCCATCATCTCAACCGAAATGCTGAAGATGGAATGGCTCCGAGAAGAGTCAGCATTCATCAAAGTCGCCCCGACCGATCTATTCGCCCATCCTTTACTCATCAAACTTTCACATTCCGCCACAGAACCGACAGCGTGCCAAGTCAAATCTTGCACGTAAACCCCTTTATCGCCATTTTCTTTCAGATCCAGCTTTTGTTTGACATCAGGACCCAGAAGATCTCGAATTTCTTCATTGTAGATTTCCAAATAGGAAGCTAAGACTAAAAATCGGACGTCCTGCGTCACGGAAATCGCTTCGAAAATGTGCTCGAAAGCTCTCGGGATGATACCTCGTTGCGACTGAGGTTCGGAGACTCCTTGCATCGAAAAACTTTTACCGCAGCCGGTCTGCCCGTAAGCGAAGACTGTGCTGTTGTATCCTTCGAGGACGCTTTCGATCAACGGTGACGCGCTTTCGTTGTATATCTGCTCCGTCGTCGACCCAACTGAATAGACGCCGTCGAACGTAAAAGTTTTAGCAGGCGCTGAATTATCCGTAGGGTTCATTATAGAACACGTAGACCTTTCCGAGTCCATTACCACAACGCTCTACATCATCAAACATGTATTAATCCTTCTAAAAAGCATCCAGTAAACATAGAATGTTAGGAGGCAACAAATCCAATAGTTTCTTCCTCCTTAATTTTAACCATATACAGGGTAGCGAAGTCGGACCTAGGAACGTGGCTGCGTTCCGCCCTGTCAATGGACAGGCCTGTAGAGAAACCGCTTTTTGAGAAAATTCCCGTTTTGGAGGTTCCACTACCATATCTTCCAGACCACCTTTTAGCGAATTTTTTCATTACATCGAGTCAGCGGGAAGTATGTATTTGGAATTAGGATTTTTCATCTGTTTATTGGTTTTTTCGTTACCAATTTAATGTAAACAATTAATGTGGAATAAAATTAGGCAATTTATAGCCATTTAGGGCATCCAAAGTTTTGAGAAGAAGAAAAAAAGGGTTAGAAATACGATAAATTGGATTTGTTGCCTCCATACTGTAAAAAAAATTGAAAAGGAGAATAAATTAGTTTAGATTGGCTGAATGCCTAAGTAGGTTGCAATGCATGATCAATAACCTCCATAAAGAGGGCGCTAGTGGGTCAATGTCAAAAAGCTTCAAATTTACCTTGCATTTTAAAGCGACTTCTCTGCTGTTCATAGGCCTGCATCTTGCTATCACTCGTACGCTTTCAGCCATATCAGAATATATATGCTTTTTTACCTAAAAAACCCATTTAATTACGATATAAAAATTGTTCGAATAAAAACTAGACTAATGAGAAAAGATAAGCCATTCACGCGAAAGCATCAAGTGGTCGCCCAGCAACCAAAAGGGCCAAACAAAGACTTTGACCTTCATTTAAGGACCTTAACACCCCAAAACCATCAAAATTCAATTAACACCAATTACATCAATCCATCCCAACTTTTCATCACACTTTTAAGATGTCGATTAAAAAAGCACCCAATTATCGATTTTATTTAATTAAAATTATAAATTAAAAAAAATTAAATAAAAATTGTATTCCACGACCTGTTTTAAGACTCTTTGAGAGTATTCATATCATAATGATTTTTCTTTTTCTATGGGGAAATCCTCGTATTCAGGGACAATAGACTTGACTGATACATAACTTATTAGAATATTGACCCATCAATTCGTTTATAATTTATAGAGGTTGAACGCTTTGAAAGGTCAAAATTTTTAAAAAATGACAAAAATAAATAAACATACACAAATCACCATCCTATATCTTTTTTATTGCTTGGCGAGGCGGAACGCTGCCAAACATACACCCAAATAGCAGTCACCAGTTTGAACTACATCATTCATCCTAATAACCCATACAAATCCAAATGAACACCCATATTACTCCATTCTTTGTTGCCCTCTATTGCTATATATATGTAAGCATGAGGCTAATGAAGAGAAAAAGAAGGAAAAACATGTGCCTAAAGAGTTTTCTATTTGCAAAAGGTTTTAACTTACTGTTAAGTTCTTTTTTAAAATAAATCAGATTCATTTTGTCGTCTAAATAGTAATTTTTTGAAAAGAAGAGCGCATATCGATGGTGGAGGGTAGAGGTCGTTCCTGTTCGAAAGATCGACGTGCACTGGACTTGTTTTGCCACGTTTTTTGAATGGAACGTCTCCCATGGCGACTCAACCCTCCCAACCACAACCAACCTTCTCGACCTTTCTTACACCATTCAAGGGGTACTTTTGAGCAACGTGTTGTAATAGATTATAGATTATGTATATAGAAATGTGTAATTCATGACCTCATAAACAGTCGTGCATAAATCATGGGAAAATTTAATGGAGATGAAAAAATGCTTGTGTGGAGGAGGAAATAGCTCAAAATTGTGGCTCTAAGACAGCTTCACAAACATCACCTCTCCGACCCACGGCCCCCCCCTTACTCTAACATTCCGTTAGCTCCCACCATCCTATCACCTCCTCTACCCCTCTCGACCCTAACTCGTGCAACGCACGTGACAATCGTGCAAACTTGAAGAGCATTGAACATCAAAATCGTGAAAAAAAGGCGTTGACCTTAATAATATACTCTTGAAAACTAAAATACATTTGGTTTAGCTAATAATTAGGACGATTAAGGGGTAATTTTTGTCCGGTTCATTCTGGATCGGTATTTGTGTTTATATTTCGTCCTCTTCATTAATGAATTGAACATCGAATTACCTTTTCGCTCAAAATAATGACGTTTAACGCGATTAAATTTCCGGAATTGATCACTATCGAGGTAAATATTAAACACCGTCAAATATCCCCTTGGGCATCGCATGCTCGAAAGTCGGAAGGGAGGGATGGTGGGGGTCTTCTATGTACACGAAAAGGACAAACGCCCTCTCGTAAACGTTGACCAAACAGAGATGAAAACGGAGCAACTCAAGTCGATTAGGGTTCTCCCTTATACTGTACCAAGCACGTCGTCTTCTTCCATTCAGGTTCGTACATATGAGGATCTTACAATGAATCGTCTGGAGACAATAACTTTCCCTTCACTATTCAAAAAGATTCTTACTCCAACTGCTTGCATTGAGGTAGACAACGCCACCAACACAGCTAAGTCGTGAAGGCCTAGTGTTCGCTTATGCAACCATCAAGACGGTAGAGTCTTCAAAGTTTAGTGTTTAGGTATACAACGCCATGAAAACAGCGAAGTTTTGAAGGCCTAGTATTCACTTGTGCAACCATCAAGACGTCAGAGTCTTGAAGGTTTAGCATTCAAGGATACAACGCCATCAAGTATCAACACAGTCAAGTCGTGAAGGCGCTTAGGCAACCATTAAGACCGCTGAATCTTCATGGCTTAGCATTGAGGTATACAACGCCACCAACACAGCTAAGCCGTGAAGGCCTAGTGTTCGCTTATGCAACCATCAAGACCGCTGAGTCTTCAGGTCTATCATTCAAGTATACAACGCCATCAAAACAGTTAAGTCGTGAAGGTCTAGTATTCACCTATGCAACCATCAAGACGTCAGAGTCTTGAAGGTTTAGCATTTAAGTATGCAACGCCATCAACACAACAAAGTCGTGAAGGCAAAGTATTCACTTATGCAACCATCAAGTCGTCAGAGTGTTCAAGGTTTAGCATTTAAGAATACAAAGCCATCAATACAGCAAAGTAGTGAATGCATAGTATTCACTTATGCAACCATTAGGTTCACAAAATCTTCCAGATTTAGCGCTCAAATAATCCCAAAAATTCCGTTAAGTCACTATGGTTTAGTATCCAGGTTGGAAAAGTTGTGAAGACGGTTTTAATTTAATTTGGGATTTCGTGCATGATAAACAATACTAAATTAAATTAGATAAATATTTTAGCGTGCGTTTACTCTATTTCGGCAATGACCCCGAGTGGGCATTCAACCTCGGACATTAGGGAAAGCAAAAATGGTGTGTTCTCCAAGAATTCCGTTATACTAGCAGCCCTCTATGATATTTTGGCGTTTTTTAGGGTCTCTCTTCGTCGGTGAGACGTAAGAAACGAAGGTGCCAGTCGATCCGTACCACTTGGACTAAATATTGCGATTCGACGTCTCTTCACGGTTTTCGATATCTTTCCGAGGCGAACCGTCCTTATTATGAAAGGTCCAAAACTTTTTTTTTTTTTCTAACTTTCCAATGAGGATTTTTCAGGTTGTTTTGGACAACGGCCATTTTGATCGCGTTCGTCACTGTTGGCCTAGTCGTGAAAGACCAAGTGGAGCATTTTTTGCGAAGTCCAGTTTTGATATCTTTTGAAACGAAGCAGACACCAGTAACGAGCATACCCTTCCCGGCTATCACCCTCTGTCCGAATACTCAGCTCAAAACATCATATTTCAATTTATCATCGGCCATAGATAGAACAGAGAATATGACTATTGATGAGTATGTGAATTCACTTATCCACCTTAGCTTTGACGTCACTCTGCTCCCGTGACGTCATTGAACTCTATACTTGGCTCCTGTGACGTCTCTCTTTACGTGTTTCAGTATTCAATCTCAATAAATTCCCACCCCAATATTTCGTCAAATATTAAAAAGATAATTTTTTATACATTTGTAAAACGGAACGAATATCGCATGAGCTGGAATCATCAAATCTAATCAGATTTCTCATATTTAGGACTTTCGGCTAACCGCTCGGACATCGATTCTTAAATTAAGGGCAATGCAAAACAAAGGTTGAGTCAAATTGGGTTTTTGACCGAAAAACATGACAATCCCCCCCCCATACAAAGTGAAAGCCACAGGGTCTCGAATTGAAGTGCTAAAACCGCATACTTTCTTTTTTATACCAACGTGACAAAAAAGTTCGATTTCCGATGGACATTGGACATAGGTCGGACATAGGAATAACGAATTGTCGCATATGAGGGTGTGGGGGGTGATGGGAGAGTGTAGGAGGTGGGGATATTGGGAGAGGTGGTGGGAGGTGAAATGAGAGTAGGGGAGGGGGTGAGAGTGGGGGGTTATGGGAGAGTGTAGGAGGTGGGGGATATTGGGGAGGTGGTGGGGGGTTAAATGAAAGTGGTGGAGGGGATGAGAGTGTGGGAGGGGATGAGAGTGTGGGAGGTGATGGGAGAGTGTAGGAGGTGGGGATATTGGGGGAGATGGTGGGAGGTGAACTGAGAGTAGTGGGGGGTGAGAGTGTGGGAGGTGATGGGAGAGTGTAGGAGGTGGGGATATTGAGAGAGGTGGGAGGTGAAATGAGAGTAGGGGAGGGGGTGAGAGTGGGGGGTTATGGGAGAGTGTAGGAGGTGGGGGATATAGGGGGAGGTGGTGGGGGGTTAAATGAGAGTGGTGGAGGGGATGAGAGTGTGGGAGGGGATGACGGTGTGGGAGGGGATGAGAGTGTGGGAGGGGATGAGAGTGTGGGAGGTGATGGGAGAGTGTAGGGGGTGGGGATATTGGGGGAGATGGTGGGAGGTGAAATGAGAGTAGTGGGGGGTGAGAGTGTGGGAGGTGATGGGAGAGTGTAGGAGGTGGGGATATTGGGGAGAGGTGGGAGGTGAAATGAGAGTAGGGGAGGGGGTGGGAGTGGGGGGGTTATGAGAGAGTGTAGGAGGTGGGGGATATTGGGGGAGGTGGTGGGGAGTTAAATGAGAGTGGTGGAGGGGATGAGAGTGTGGGAGGTCGATGGGAGAGTGTAGGAGGTGGGGATATTGGGAGAGGTGGTGGGAGGTGAAATGAGAGTAGGGGAGGGGGTGAGAGTGGGGGGTTATGGGAGAGTGTAGGAGGTGGGGTATATTGGGGGAGGTGGTGGGGGGTTAAATGAGAGTGGTGGAGGGGATGAGAGTGTGGAGGGGATGAGAGTGTGGGAGGTGATGGGAGAGTGTAGGAGGTGGGGATATTGGGGGAGATGGTGGGAGGTGAAATGAGAGTAGTGGAGGGGATGAGAGTGTGGGAGGTGATGGGAGAGTGTAGGAGGTGGGGGATATGGGGGAGGTGGTGGGAGGTGAAATGGGAGTAGGGGAGGTGAAATGGGAGTAGGGGAGGGGATGGGAGAGTGTAGGAGGTGGGGATATTGTTAGAGGTGGTGGGAGGTGAAATGAGAGTAGGGGAGGGGGTGAGAGTGGGGGGGTTATGGGAGAGTGTAGGAGGTGGGGATATTTGGGGAGGTGGTGGGGGGTTAAATGAGAGTAGTGGAGGGGATGAGAGTGTGGGAGGTGATGGGAGAGTGTAGGAGGTGGGGATATTGGGGGAGGTGGTGGGAGGTGAAATGAGAGTAGTGGGGGGTGAGAGTGTGGGAGGTGATGGGTGAGTGTAGGAGGTGGGGATATTAGGGGAGGTGGTGGGAGGTGAAATGAGAGTAGTGGGGGGTGAGAGTGTGGGAGGTGATGGGTGAGTGTAGGAGGTGGGGGATATTGGTGGAGGTGGTGGGAGGTGAAATGATAGTAGAGGAGGGGGTGAGAGGGGGGTGATGTGAGAGTGTAGGAGGTGGGGATATTTGGGGAGGTGGTGGGGGGTTAAATGAGAGTAGTGGAGGGGATGAGAGTGTGGGAGGTGATGGGAGAGTGTAGGAGGTGGGGATATTGGGGGAGGTGGCGGGAGGTGAAATGAGAGTAGGGGGATGAGAGTGTGGGAGGTGATGGGAGAGTGTAGGAGGTGGGGGATAATGGGGGAGGTGGTGGGAGGTGAAATGAGAGTAGTGGGGGGTGAGAGTGTGGGAGGTGATGGGTGAGTGTAGGAGGTGGGGATATTGGGGGAGGTGGTGGGAGGTGAAATGAGAGTAGTGGGGGTGAGAGTGTGGGAGGTGATGGGTGAGTGTAGGAGGTGGGGGATATTGGTGGAGGTGGTGGGAGGTGAAATGATAGTAGAGGAGGGGGTGAGATGGGGGTGATGGGAGAGTGTAGGAGGTGGGGGATATTCGGGGAGGTGGCGGGAGGTGAAATGAGAGTAGGGGGATGAGAGTGTGGGAAGTGATGGGAGAGTGTAGGAGGTGGGGATATTGGGGGAGGTGGTGGGAGGTGAAATGAGAGTAGTGGGGGGGTGAGAGTGTGGGAGGTGATGGGAGAGTGTAGGAGGTAGGGGATATTGGGGGAGGTGGTGGGAGGTGGTGGGAAGTGAAATCAGAGTAGGGGAGGTGATGGGAGAGTGTAGGAGGTGGGGATATTGGGGGAGGTGAAATGAGAGAAGGGGAGGGGGTGATGGCAGGGGAGGTGATAGAAGATGAGCGACACTGGAAGGAGGTTGGCAGGTGGTATTTAGCGATTGCAAAAAGGTCTATGGAGCCCCAAACATTCAGAAAGTTATTCTTCCATACAATTTTTTTTGTTTTCAGAGAAAAAAAATTCCATCTAGCTCTCAGGATGTGCAGTCTTTTTAGCTTCACTCAGAAAAATTGGACTTTCGATTCAGGACCAACGGAGAAAATGATTGAAGTAAAAAGTCTTCATTTTATTTTTTCGATTAATTTAATTTTAGTCAATCAACGGGAAAGAAAACTGTCGGAGTATCTTCCATACGATGATGTTGTGGGAAAGGCATTTTTTAATAGACCCTTGTGACCACATGCAGCCAACAGTGACGTATTCCGGCGCCTGCTTCACCTTCAATATGCTCCCTTTGGACCAAATTTTGAGAAACCCGAAGCCGTAAGTGAAAATTCGAAAAGCGTCAAGAAAAACCTCCTTTTAGGAACTGGTCGTCGAAAAAGTTCTGGGGTAAAAATCGAACGTGGACGCCCGACGATGGTTACTTCACCGACGACAAAATGAACTTCGGGAAAAGCAACAATGCGAAGATGCCCTGGTCAATCCGGCACGCTTCCATCGCCTACGGAGCCGCCATGTTCTTCATGAACGTCAAATTCAACGAATACGACCACCTTTGCGCCAAACAGCCAGGATTCTTAGTAAGCGGTTGCGTCATTCGATAGAAAACAATAGCGCCCTTGGGAAGTTTAACAAAAGAAAATAATGGAAAAATCGATATTTTCTAATGAACCTTTCGTACTTTAGGCGTCAGGGTCAATTTCATGCGGAATAAATAAGAAAATTAAGGGAAAACATGAATCATCTTCACCTTATTAGCTCAGTATATCGATTTACGGGTTTCTTGATAGCTTAACTACATTGAATAGTCAATATCCATCTTTACAAACTCCTCCAACAATATCTTTCACAATTTTTGACCGATTTTATTGATATTTATACCGTTAGAAAGCTCTTTTAAAGACCTAAAAATGAAATTTTCTCATAAAATTTGTCAATGTACTCCTTATTCCTCAAAAACGTCTTTAAAACCTTAGGGTTACGTACACAATCCAGCGGAGCTCCCAGGAATCCTTCACCCTGCTTTCTACATCAGCCAGGGAACGATGATGATCGTACAAATCCACCCGAAAATGTATTCCGTCGACAAACGCCTCAAACAATGGAACGCCCAGGACCGCGGATGCTATTTCGACACCGAAAGGGACCTCAGATTCTTCAAAATCTACACCCAGAGGAGCTGCGAACTCGAATGCGACGCCAACTTCACCCTCAAATATTGCGGCTGTTCCACTATTTTTCATCCAGTCACGGGTAAATATCGATTTCCATTTTATTGACCCTCAAAGGTCAAAACGTTCAATATTCATGTCATTGATCTTTCAGATGTAAACAACATAACTTACTGCGGACCATCCTTTTACAACTGCGCAATGGTCAAAAGAGGTACCAAATCTATTCGACCATTGATATTTTCCGAACGTTATTTTAGATAAAAGAGCGTCATGCGATTGTCTGCCATCTTGTTCTGAATTGCAATACGAAATCAAAACAGCATCCATGGTTTCTGATTGGCCCGATCATTTTATTGATAACAAAAAGAGCAAGGAGTAAGTTATCGAAAATATGTGTCTGGAGCAGCACAAAATGACTAATCGATTATGTTTACAGTCCGAATATTCGATATATTCATCTTGAAGTGCAATACGAGAGCAATTACGTTCAAGGGATCACGAGAGCTTCCATGTTCGGACTTTCTGATTTTATCGGTAAACATTTTCCTTTTAATTTTATTTTTCTAATTAAAAATCTCCAGCAAACATCGGAGGCCTCCTCGGTCTATTTCTCGGCTTCAGCATTCTCAGCGTGGTAGAAGTCATTTATTTTATAAGTCTAAGGCTATATACTAATTCAAAAACTGAAAGGAGGGAAAGGGAAAGAAAATTGGTCCAGTCCAAAAACTGGGATGAAGTTATTTTTTAAAACACACAGCGAGGAATTGGCATCGATAACTTTTGAACCCGACATACAGAGTGCTCCAGAACGACCTTAACTTCGTAATTTTTACGAACCCTAAGTTTTCACGATATTATTCGATTTTGAGCTAGATTTCCAGTTACTTTTACTTTGAACACTTTTTTGATTGGAATTTCCGATGCAGAACGTTATTCTTACCAAAAAAGTAGCAGGAAATCAAGCCAAAAATAGAATTCTATCGTCAAAACATGGAGGTTGTATACAATAACGAAGTTAGGGTCGTTCTGGAGCACCCTGTACTTCAGATCCAAAAGTTATCGATCCCAATCGATTCTTTGCTAAAATCCAAGGGGGGTTTACTTTGATACTTTTTTTCTTTAGGTCAAAACTCTTGCAGAAAAATGAAAAATATTGAAAATAACGCCAGTTAAGAAGGAGGGTTATGCTGGTTTGTACTTGTTTTTTCGTCAGGTCAAAAGTTTGGCTGATAATATGCTGGTCCACTTTAGCCTTCACACCCTGATATTCTGTGGTGTGCGGCCTAAACACTTTAATTTCACCACCAAATCCAAAATTTAAGAAATCGCGGAGGGGTGCCTGCTAAACTTATTTGTTTTATTCTTCATAAATATCAAAATATTTACTAATATATCATGAAAAGTAATAAAATAAACTAAAATTAAACTCAAAACAAAATTGCGGAGGGGCGCCCATTTTAAGTTGGCAACACTAAGTAGGTTACAGAATAGATTAATGTTATCATTGTCGACTCATCTCGTTTTGTACTCTCAAGTTTATTATAAATGAAAAACAATGGAAAAGGTACCAGATATTAATAGCGTCGAAGATTTCTTGAAAATGGAAAAAGAAGAAGAGAAGTTAATAGAAGAAAAAGCAATAGAAGAAGAGAAGCCAATAGAAGAAAACGAAGAATGGATGGACATTTTGGGTAATGGTCAGTTGAAAAAGAAAGTGTTAAAAAAAGGCGAGCCTGATTCTAGACCGACCAATGGTAACGTATGTACGATATCGTATGTTGGTAAACTTGGCGATGGGACTGAATTCGAAAGAGGGGAGAAAATTGAAATTTATTTAGGCGACTATGAGACTGTCCAAGGTATCGACTTTGCCTTGGCTTTGATGGACGTTGGGGAAGAAGCCGAACTTATTGTTTCACCACGTTTTGGCTACGGATCGCTAGGTTTAAAGCCAGACGTTCCTCCTGACTCTACATTAACTTACACCTTGACTTTGCATGACGTACAAATTGAAGAACCAATCGCAAACTTCAATGTCGACAAAAAACTCAAGATTGGACTCAAAAAGAAGGAAAGAGGCAACTTCTGGTATACACGAGGCGACTACACTTTGGCGATACATTTGTATAGAAGTGCCTTGGAATATTTAGACGATGAAGAATCATTATTGGAAGAAAGGCTGAAAACTTATAACAATTTAGGAGCAGCGCAGATGAAAATCGATGCCTACGATGCAGCGCTGACGTCCGTGGAAAACGTCCTTGCAGCGCAGCCGGACAACGTGAAAGCCCTTTTTAGAAAAGCTTTGATATTCAAAGCGAAAAACGAAATTGAAGAAAGCATCTCTGTAGTCCGACGAGGCCTTCAAATTGACCCGAACAACAAACCTTTCCAGCAAGAACTTTCCTCATTGCTTGCCACCCAAAGGGCGAACAATTCGAAACAGAAAGACCTTTATAAGAAAATGATGGGCAACAAAGCGAAGAACGAGAAAAAACCGAAAACGACGAAATTCGGAGCGTATACGATCATCGCTGTTGTGAGCGTCGCTGTCGCCGCCATAGGAGCGATCGTCGTCCGATACAAAGTTTCTTAACTTCTTTTATTGTTACCGTTTAGTACTTTCATTTCTAAATTTCCCGCCTCACATTCCGTTTTTAATTACAAAAATATTCAACTTCAAAATCAGCATTTTTTGGTCTATTGTTAATTATTTGTATAAAATAAAATCTATTGAATTTATCGCTCTTATTTTTCTCTTTTCCAAGAAGCTATCTGCAATTTGTATTTTATTCAAATTTCCCTCTTTTTTTCCCCTTTTTTTGAATTTTTTACTGAAAAGGGAAATTTCCCTCGGTAGATACTTGTTACAGCGTTTCCAATTATAGCGAAATTTCCCTTTTTCCCAAAAATAAAGGGAAATTTAAATTTTTGAATGTTTTCCATCATTGGTGTACCTTTTTAAAAATAAAAGTATTGGTCCTGGAGCTTGCCCAGAGACACGAACTTTCTCAAAGGTCTACAGATTTCGGGGGATCCAAAAATTTCGGGGGAAAATGGTGGGAAAATTCCTTTTTATCTAACATAACTTGAATTTGGTAATAATTTTATGAAAATGGGACTAATTTCACTCAAACACATTATAATTAGGTACCTAATTAATTAATTAATTTTTGAGAATTTTTTTTTCAATCATAACTTGAATTTGGTGAAAATTTTATGAAAATGGGACTAATTTCACTCAAACTCAACATAATTACCTAATTAGTTAATTAATTTTTGAAAAAAAAAAAATTTTTTTTTTGCAATCATAACTTGAATTTGGTGATAATTTTATGAAAATGGGAATAATTTCACTCAAACTCAATATAATTACCTAATTAGTTAATTAATTAATTTTTGATTTTTTTGCAATCATAACTTGAATTTGGTGATAATTTTGAAAATGGGACTAATTTCACTCACATTAAATTACCTAATTAGTTAATTAATTAATTAATTTTTGAGATTTTTTTTCAATCATAACTTGAATTTGGTGATAATTTTATGAAAATGGGACTAATTTCACTCAAACTCAATATAATTACCTAATTAGTTAATTAATTAATTTTTGAAAAAAAAATTTTTTTTTGCAATCATAACTTGAATTTGGTGATAATTTTGAAAATGGACTAATTTCACTCACACTATAAAATTACCTAGTTAGTTAATTAATTAATTTTTGAGATTTTTTTTCAATCATAACTTGAATTTGGTGATAATTTTATGAAAATGGGACTAATTTCACTCAAACTCAATATAATTACCTAATTAGTTAATTAATTAATTTTTGAAAAAAAATTTTTTTTGCAATCATAACTTGAATTTGGTGATAATTTGAAAATTGGACTAATTTCACTCACATTAAAATTACCTAATTAGTTAATTAATTAATTAATTTTTGAGATTTTTTTCAATCATAACTTGAATTTGGTGATAATTTTATGAAAATGGGACTAATTTCACTCAAACTCAATATAATTACCTAATTAGTTAATTAATTAATTTTTGAAAAAAAAATTTTTTTTTGCAATCATAACTTGAATTTGGTGATAATTTTATGAAAATTGGAAAATTAAGTTAATTAGTCATAATTACCTAATTAATTACCTAATTAGTTAATGAAATTTAATCGGGATCACGAGAAGATGGTTAAAAAATTTTGAAGATCGGGCCGGTAGAAAGCCCGTAGCACATTTTTGCACACTTTAGACAGACATATCTCCGCCATTTTGTCCAATTTCAAAAATCGCTCTCGTCACTTTCAAAGATAACCACGAAAGGAAGATAGTGTGAAAATTTCGTGAAAATCGGATGAAAATTGTGGCCGTGAAGTGTTCCGGAAAAAAAAAGGCGACGGGCGGCCGGCACCACAGACAAAGACATGTCCGACAAAGATCATAAGTCAGTTTGGCCCTAGGGGGTCTGGAAGACCCTTCCCAAAAACCCGAATCCGACGATATTACAATAACTTCTCTTTGAGAAAGTTAAAAATGGGACTAATTTCACTCAAACACATTATAATTACCTACCTAATTAATTAATTAATTTTTGGAAAAATTTTTTTTTCAATCATAACATGAATTTGGGGATAATTTTCTAAAAATGGGACTAATTTCACTCAAACACATTATAATAATTTAATTACCTAATTAGTTAATCAATTAATTAATTAATGGAAAAAACTTTTTTTTTTTCAATCATAACTTGAATTTGGTGATAATTTTATGAAAATAGTACTAATTCCGCTCTAACACATCATAATTACCTAATTAGTTAATTAATTAATTAATTTTTGGAAAAAAATTTTCAGTCATAACTTGAATTTGGTGATAATTTTATGAAAATGGGAAAATTAAGTTAATTAGTCATAATTACCTAATTACATAATTAATTACCTAATTAGTTAATGAAATTTAATCGGGATCACGTGAAGATTATTTGGTTAAAATTTGTTTAAGATCGGACCGGTAGAAAGCCCGTAGCACATTTTTGCAAACTTTAGACAGACATATCTCCGCCATTTTGTCGAATGTCAAAAATCGCTCTCGTAACTTTCAAGATAACCACGAAAGGAAGATTGTGTGAAAATTTCGTGAAAATCGGATGAAAATTGTGGCCGTGAAGTGTTCTGGAAAAAAAAAAAAAGGCGACGGCCGGCCGGCACCACAGACAAAGATCAATAGTCAGTTTGACCCTAGGGGGTCTGGAAGACCCTTCCCCAAAAACCCGAATCCGACGGTATTACAATAACTTCTCTTTTAGAAAGTTAATTTCAAAAAATTCTCTCAATTTAATGTTTATTTATGATGGAAGACATTAATTTTTTAATTTCTTCTTTACACTCTTCGATGTTGCTGACATGTAAATACTGGGGGACGCATCTGCTCAGAATTTTGTCGACGTCCGTCCTTCGACATTCCGGAGTTAACTTTTTCATGCAGAAAGTGATCGTTTCGCATTCCCCGTCGCTATCAAGTAGTTTTTCAATTTCAACATCACACTTTTCTTTACTCCCTACGTAGATAAATTCGGCGCTACACTTTTCGGTGAAGTTCTTGCATCGTAGAGATCCCAGGCATTCGGCCGACAATAATTTTTCACACTCGGTCAACGAATGGCTGTAACCGACTAAAACTGACTGAACGATAATTAATTTGAGGTATATAATTTTTTTAAATATAATCTTACCACGAAAAGAATGTACCGTACAAAAACCCTCCGTGTAAAAAACACCCCGCCTCGCAAAACTCCTTCTTCTTCAGCCGGAAAAAGATATGATATCAACTTTCCCGCCCGCCGATGTGCGAGAGGTCGGTATGATTTAGAGAAAGAGGAGAGATGAAGCGCCCTTGCTCCCATTTTCAAAGCTCCCCTTGGCGGCATCGCGAAATACTTGTTTACAGGGTGCATTAGATGGGTAGCTATGCAAATACCTTGATCAGTGATTACTGGTTAGGATTGTGGAACTATTGAATGAAAATACATCATTGGAAGAGGAAAACAGTAAGTTGAATTTTTCACGACTGGTTTTGAAGGTTTCATATGCTGAACGACTAACTTTTTGTACATTTGTAACTTTTGCACTTTTTGTACTAACTTTGTAAGTGCAATTTCTGTTAAGACGTTAACGTTAGTTCTGGGTAACTTAAGTTAGGAGACGGATGGCAAATGCTCAGGAGCATCTCCTTGCTCAGTAATCACTATTCAGGTGTTATCGTATTTAAAAAGTAATAGTGGAGGAAACCTGCATAAACCATGATAATTGAATTTAAGAATTATGTTATCGATCAATCTGAAAGACTTACTACAGATGCATTATGTGCAGAGGTAACTGATTTCCCTGATAAAAAGTATTTCGCGATGCCGCCAAGGGGAGCTTTGAAAATGGGAGCAAGGGCGCTTCATCTCTCCTCTTTCTCTAAATCATACCGACCTCTCGCACATCGGCGGGCGGGAAAGTTGATATCATATCTTTTTCCGGCTGAAGAAGAAGGAGTTTTGCGAGGCGGGGTGTTTTTTACACGGAGGGTTTTTGTACGGATATCACATCTTTTTGTAGTTGAAATTGTAGTTGACTTGGAACGTCCATAAGCAAGAATAGTTATCAAAGTAAACAAAACAAACTAACATCGACAAAATAATTTTTTCGAAATTAAAAACTTGGGCTTAATTTTATGTTTTTGCGGTGATGAACCATTATAATTATGGCAATAATCTCAAATTTTAATTCGATTTCAATTTGAACTTTCAAGTTGATTGATTACGTCACCATATCAATGGGCAACCTAAAAGCCTAAGTGGCTGCAAGCAACCTGAAATTGATTTTTTTGGATTCAGCTATGCGTTAAATCTTTCAGCGGGTTAAATCTTTGTTTAAATTTGGGTGGTTTGGGTGTTTTTGGTGATTTGGGTGTTTTTGGTCATTTGGGTGGTTTGGGTGTTTTTGGTCATTTGGGTGGTTTGGGTGTTTTTGGTGATTTGGGTGGTTTGGTGTTTTTGGTGATTTGGGTGTTTTTGGTAATTTGGGTGTTTTTTTGTGATTTGGGTGTTTTTGGTCATTTGGGTGGTTTGGGTGTTTTTGGTGATTTGGGTGTTTTTGGTAATTTGGGTGGTTTGGTGTTTTTGGTGATTTGGGTGTTTTTGGTAATTTGGGTGGTTTGGTGTTTTTGGTGATTTGGGTGTTTTTGGTAATTTGGGTGGTTTGGGTATTTTTGGTAATTTGGGTGGTTTGGGTGTTTTTGGTGATTTGGGTGGTTTGGGTGTTTTTGGTGGTTTGGGTGGTTTGGGTGTTTTTGGTGATTTGGGTGGTTTGGGTGTTTTTGGTGATTTGGGTGGTTTGGGTGTTTTTGGTGATTTGGGTGGTTTGGGTGTTTTTGGTGATTTGGGTGGTTTGGGTGTTTTTGGTGGTTTGGGTGTTTTTGGTGATTTGGGTGGTTTGGGTGTTTTTGGTGGTTTGGGTGGTTTGGGTGTTTTTGGTGGTTTGGGTGTTTTTGGTGATTTGGGTGGTTTGGGTGTTTTTGGTGATTTGGGTGGTTTGGGTGTTTTTGGTGGTTTGGGTGGTTTGGGTGTTTTTGGTGATTTGGGTGGTTTGGGTGTATTTGGTGATTTGGGTGGTTTGGGTGTTTTTGGTGATTTGGGTGTTTTTGGTAATTTGGGTGGTTTGGGTGTTTTTGGTGGTTTGGGTGTTTTTGGTGATTTGGGTGGTTTGGGGGTTTTTGGTGGTTTGGGTGGTTTGGGTGTTTTTGGTGATTTGGGTGGTTTGGGTGTTTTTGGTGATTTGGGTGGTTTGGGTGTTTTTGGTGGTTTTGGGTGTATTTGGTGATTTGGGTGGTTTGGGTGTTTTTGGTGATTTGGGTGTTTTTGGTAATTTGGGTGATGTGGGTGTTTTTGGTGATTTGGGGGTTTTCGGTAATTTGGTTGGTTTGGGTGTTTTTGGTAATTTGGTTGGTTTGGGTGTTTTTGGTGATTTGGGTGGTTTGGGTGTTTTTGGTGATTTGGGTGTTTTTGGTAATTTGGGTGGTTTGGGTGTTTTTGGTAATTTGGGTGGTTTGGGTGTTTTTGGTAATTTGGGTGGTTTGGGTGTTTTTGGTGATTTGGGTGTTTTTGGTAATTTGGGTGGTTTGGGTGTTTTTGGTAATTTGGGTGGTTTGGGTGTTTTTGGTGATTTGGGTGTTTTTGGTAATTTGGGTGGTTTGGGTGTTTTTGGTGATTTGGGTGTTTTTGGTGGTTTGGGTGTTTTTGGTGATTTGGGTGGTTTTGGTGATTTGGGGGTTTTTGGTAATTTGGGTGATTTGGGTGTTTTTGGTAATTTGGGTGGTTTGGGTGTTTTTGGTGATTTGGGTGGTTTGGGTGTTTTTGGTAATTTGGGTGGTTTGGGTGTTTTTGGTGATTTGGGTGTTTTTGGTGGTTTGGGTGTTTTTGGTGATTTGGGTGGTTTTGGTGATTTGGGGGTTTTTGGTAATTTGGGTGATTTGGGTGTTTTTGGTAATTTGGGTGGTTTGGGTGTTTTTGGTGATTTGGGTGGTTTTGGTGATTTGGGTGGTTTGGGTGTTTTTGGTGATTTGGGTGGTTTAGGTGTTTTTCGAGTGCCCTAGGAAAGTGAATTTTTTTATTGGTTTGGCGTTTTTCAAGGTCGATGTTTGAGTGCGCAGTAAAAGTTGCGCAGTAGCCCTAAAATTTCAGTTTTTTGGTCATAACTTTTTTTTGCGACCAGCTATCGGGTTAAATCTTTCAAAAGGCACTGGCTAAAATTGAAACGAAGGTCCCTGTAAAATTTCAAGTCGATCGGTGCAGAAGTAGAGGCTGTAGCCCTGGCTAACTGAATAAGGAGAAGAAGGAGAAGAAGAAAAACATGGTAAAGGCCGAAAACCGGGTTTTCAGAGTTCTATATCTCAGCTCCCTGTGAACCGATCGACTTGAAATTTTCAGGGCTTCCTATTATCGTATTAGAGAAGGTCTCTATAAAATTTCAAGTAAACCGTTCCTCAGGAAGCCGAGATCCAGATACCCGAAAATCGCATCTCGTCACGTCCAGTAAACATACACTTGGTACCGTTTGAACTTTCGGACGGATTTTGCTTGGCGGGGCGGAACGCTACCGCGTTCCTAGATAAGTTTTGCATGTCGAGAAAAACGGTGATTTGCTATCTATTACAATCTCAAGTAGGGTTGATAATAAGGTAGATTTTGTTAACTTTCTCAAAGAGAAGTTATTGTATTACCGTCGGATTCGGGTTTTTGGGGAAGGGTCTTCCAGACCCCCTAGGGTCAAACTGACTTTTGATCTTTGCCGGACATGACTTTGTCTGTGGTGCCGGCCGTCCGTCCGTCGCCTTTTTTTCCGGAACACTTCACGGCCACAATTTTCATCCGATTTTCACGAAGTTTTCACACAATCTTCCTTTCGTGGTTATCTTGAAAGTGACGAGAGCGATTTTTGAAATTCGACAAAATGGCGGAGATATGTCTGTCTAAAGTTTGCAAAAATGTGCTACGGGCTTTCTACCGGTCCGATCTTCACCAAATTTTAACCAAATAATCTTCACGTGATCCCGATTAAATTTCATTAACTAATTAGGTAATTAATTATGTAATTAGGTAATTATTACTAATTAACTTAATTTTCCCATTTTCATAAAATTATCGCCAAATTCAAGTTATGATTGAAAAAAAAATTTTTTTTCAAAAATTAATTAATTAATTAATTAACTAATTAGGTAAATATATTGAGTTTGAGTGAAATTATTCCCATTTTCATAAAATTATCACCAAATTCAAGTTATGATTGAAAAAAAAATTTTTTTTTCAAAAATTAATTAATTAACTAATTAGGTAATTATATTGAGTTTGAGTGAAATTATTCCCATTTTCATAAAATTATCACCAAATTCAAGTTATGATTGAAAAAAAAATTTTTTTTTCAAAAATTAATTAACTAATTAGGTAATTACATTGAGTTTGAGTGAAATTAGTACAATTTTCATAAAATTATCACCAAATTAAAGTTATGATTGAAAAAAAAAATTTTTTTTTTCAAAAATTAATTATACAATTAACTAATTAGGTAATTATATTGAGTTTGAGTGAAATTATTCCCATTTTCATAAAATTATCACCAAATTCAAGTTATGATTGAAAATTTTTTTTCAATAATTAATTTATTAACTAATTAGGTAATTATATTGAGTTTGAGTGAAATTATTCCCATTTTCATAAAATTCAAGTTGTGATTGAAAAATTTTTTTTTTCAAAAATTAATTAATTAACTAATTAGGTAATTATATTGAGTTTGAGTGAAATTATTCCCATTTTCATAAAATTATCACCAAATTCAAGTTATGATTGAAAAAAAAATTCTCAAAAATTAATTTATTAACTAGGTAATTAGGTAATTATAATGTGTATGAGTGAAATTAGTCCCATTTTCAGAAAATTATCACCAAATTTAAGTTAGTTAGAAAAAAAAGGATTCATTTCCCCCGAAATTTATGGATCCCCCGAAATCTGTAGACCTTTGAGAAAGTTCGTGTCTCTGGGCAAGCTCCAGGTTTTTGTTTTGAATTACATATTTCAAAATGAAACTTTTGAGGTCGGAGCTATGGAGGCTTCGAGCCAACAACCGGTTACCGGTTTATCAGATTCTACCGGTTGTTTACCGTCTAGAGGTTGTACACAAAGTACCGGTTTTTTACCGTCTAGCGGTTGTACACCAGCTACCGGTTGTTTACCGGATAGCGGTTGTACACTAGCTACCGGTTGTCTACCGGATAGCGGTTGTACTCCAGCTACCGGTTGTTCACCGGCTACCGGTTGTTTACCCCTTTTTCACAGGTTACCGGTTACTCACCGGATACGGGTTGTTCACCGTCAACGGTTATTGACAGGTTAATTACCGGCTACCGGTTGTTTACCCCTGTTTCACAGGCTACCGGTTACTCACCGGATACGGGTTGTTTACCGGTCAACGGTTAATTACCGGAAACCGGTTATAATTCCGGAATCCGGTTATTTACCGGATACCGGTTATTTATCGGATGCCGGTTATTTACAGGATACCGGTTATTTACCGATTACTCCCACCCACACCCCGTAGATGAACACACCGGTTATTGCTTCGTATTGATCGATAAGGACAATTTTTATTAATAATTAAAATTTTATAAAATGAATTTATTAATTTTTTATCGATGACAAGTTATACATTTGCAGCCTCCCGATCTTCCGGATTCAAAGAACATGTAGTCCTGAAAAGAAAATTAGAAATCAGAAAAATTGGGGAGGAACACCAAAACTAATCCCCCCCACCCAAATAAAATTTGGGGCTCTACAGATCTCTCCACTACCACAAAATAATACCAGTTCATCACTTCCACCAAGCATCTACCGCATACATCCTCCAACCTTCCACTACTCCCCCCCCCATCACCTCCCCTACCCTCCTCGATTCTACCTCCCTCCAAGTTATCCACTTCCTTGGGCAACGTACCAAAATGATTCCCGAGACGATCAATAGAGATTTTTGGACCGTGCTCGCCCTTCTGGGAAACTTTACGGTGAGTTTGAAGTTCATGACGTTCGAATCCCAAATCTGGCCGATCTTCGCGACGGGATCGCAGTTTTTGTCGAGCACTTCGAATGTGGACTCGCTGAAAATGGGGCAGAAACACTCATAAGGGCCGACGATCATGAACGAGAGGTTTCCATCCGCGTCGTTAACAAAAAGCGTCGTCTTCCGAGGCGTCCATTGCTGTACCACGCTTCCGATAAACTCACCGTCCTTTACGTAAATCTTCACTTTCTAAAAAAAACCGAGACATCTTGAAAATTAAAAAGTTTAGAAAACTGCCTTCTTGATTAGAAACTTGAATATTACATCTGGTACAGCTCTATTATGTTTCATTTCAGTGTTGCCAACACCAAAAGTCAAGATCCACTGCCTTCTTAATTAGAAATATGACTATCACATCTTGTACAGCTCAATTGTGTTTCATTTCAGTAAAATCCACTGCCTTCTTGATTAGAAACATGAATATTACACCTCTTTCAGCTTAATTATGTTTCATTTAAGTGTTGCCAACATGAGAACACAAGATCCACTGCCTTCTTGATTAGAAACCTGAATATTACATCTTATGCAGCCCAATTAAAGCTGATTTCAGTATTGCCAACCCCAAAACAAGATCTACTGCCATTTTGATTAGAAATATGAACATTATGTACTTCTTGTACAGCTCAATTATGTTTTATTTCAGTATTGCCAACGTCAAAACTAGCAATCACTGCCTTCTAAATTAAAAATTGAATTATCGCATCTTGATGAGCATTACCTGGAGTAGGCATCCAAAGAAGCAACTCGTAAAAGCGAAACGTTTTTTGAAAACGATCGCCTCCTCTCTCGATCTGTCATAAAGGGTGAACCTCACTTGACGTCTCGGCGAACAGAAAAGCCTCTGAAAAGCATCCGACTCTTCTATACCGCCGAACAAAATGTCGCCATTACTCCTCACAAAATATCGATTCTCAGACTGCAGTATCGAAAGGACTAAAAGAGTTCAAATTATTGAAAAGTTGACTATTTTTTGTTTGTTTACTGTCATGAAGTTCGTAGGTTTGTTCAATGGTGACTTCTTCAATATCGTTCAAAATTTGGACATCTGAACGCCCAGTACGAAACGACCTGGCAACTTTTTTATCAAATTTTTATAAAAATTCGAATACTATCGAACAAATTACTTGTGGAAATAGGCAGTCCTGGGTCGTATCTTAACCCTTCTACAAACAAATATTTGAAAACAATTTATCTGTGCTGTGAAATACCTCTGGGCTGTGACGTAATAACAGATCGTCTGTCAAATATTGGTTCGTCACCATCTAAAACTGAACTGGAATTTACAGACTTTGAATGAAATGCGAAAACCAACCGTCGAATGTGAAATCGTCACGAAGGTCTGGAGAAATAGTGCCAGACATGACGAGTAAAAATCGTAACTAAATAATCGTTATCTGCCCACCTGTGTTTATCTTTCATTATCTCGAGTGATGTCATCATATAATGTAAAATTGTAAATAATCAGTTTTTTTATAAGTTCACAGCCTCCATGATTTGTGACCTATGCAGTGATCGGTTTCGGCTGGGCTAAAAAGTGCTCTGGAAGTGGGACCATTAAAACGGAAACTCTCTCAAAAATCCTGTCCATTGGCTGGGCGGAACGCTGCCCCGTTCTTAGCTCCAACCTCCTAAAACCCTACCCTGTATATGGTAAAAATTTGGTGAAAAGCAAGCGAGTATGTCACTTTCACCATGGGGGTGTACAAATTAATAATGGTAATAATAAATATTATTTATTTACAAATAATCTAAGTTTATAATGTAAAATAAAGTTATGATCCTTTTCTCTTTTTTGAGAGGTATAAAGTAAGGCCACTGAATATGGCGATCCATGAGATGCAGGAGATGTAACCACCAAGGACCGCTCTATGAAGGAGGCCGTGTCCTTTGAGGGTGATATGGGCGTAACCATCTATGGCGGCGACCAGCGGGAAAAAGCGACTCCAAGATTTGATTGAAGTGTGAGCGCCGTCTACTGGCCAGATGAGACCTCCGAGCATGAAAATCGCGAGGATCATACCGATACCCGAATACGAAGACATCTTCTCCTCTTCGAAAAGTTCAGCGACGAAATATCCGAATGCGATACCGACGACCGCGACCAAAAAGAGAAGACCCGTCGATAAAAAGAAATTACCCTCAAACGGATTCGTATAAACGTAATGAAGTATGACGATCATAAATGTCGACTGGAGAGTCATCATCACGAATTGTACGACCAAATGCGCAGACGTGATTTCAAACGCAGTCATACCTGAAAGCAAATCATTATCCTTCTCAAATTTACAACGATTCCATACCAGCCACCATTATTCTTTCGATTATTCCAATCATCCTTTCCATATAGACAGCCCCGCTCGTGAAAGACATCGTAAAGTAGAAGATAAATCTGGAAAAAAAGTTTAGATAGGACTTCGATTTGCTTCAAAAATCATCTAATGGATCGCCTAATCCAAGGAACCCCTAATCCAATGAAAAACAGGCTCGAAACCCCTCATCCAATGAGCTTGCAATGAAAAAAGTGAACCCCCTTCCTTCCACTATCCCCTCCCCATCAACCAAGCCAGACAAATCAAACTTACGAGCAAAGAAAAGCAGGTGCAGTACTGTGCGCCCAAATCGGGCTATTGCTCCCATAAATCGCGTCCTGAAACTGATAAACAAATTATTTTGACGTTTTTTTACATAATGCAACAGGTACTCACATTTACAGGGACTGAACCAACTTTTTCAACGATCCCGCATTCATTCATGATACCCTTGACGAAATTTTCAATGGAATCTCGAAGGTTTCTTCTTATAAGATACGACATGATGTAGCCTAAAAAATGGTCTTTAAAAAGACAAAAAGAAAAGAAAGAACACTAACTTGACATGTCCATCCAAATGCTGACGACACTATTGTCGATGCTGACGTCAGTGGTGTCGAGCCCGTTTCCTATCCTCTCTTCTACAGCATTCGAAAAGTTTTTGGACACTTGAAGAACGCCCCAGATTTTATTAGTCGACACGTCCAACCTCGCCAAATCCATATCGTCATAGAGTTTCTTCAACCAAATTAAACGTTTTCACCTTTTAACACCACTTACGACATTCAACGTTTCGTTCAGACGATTTATAAACTCGCAAGAAAGCAAATATGAAATATTACATTCCAAAAGTGAACTATAAGTATAATTTTGGTTCAAACTGGCGCAGTCGCCGTCAAAATACGAAAGCTCGTCGGACACGAATCCAATGGGCAGGTCTTCAGGCTTGGGATCGTGGCCGAAACATAAGCAGAACATGAAGGATATAAACGCGGGTAGAAGAAGAAGAAATAAAATAACACTGAAATGATCAAATTGTTAACTTATAAAGGAGAAAAGAATGTAAACCTTTTATTCCTATGGGTCCATCGAATGTTTTTCTGTAGCTGAGCTATGAATCGATGATAGTTGAACCAGTCGTTGTTCTGAATGGGCAATGGTGCCGAATTAGGTTTCACTTTTGGATATGGGACTGGACTCTGAAAACAAATTAAATTCAAATCGATCCAAAAGTTACGGGAGGTTTGGGGGTGGTTGGCGAAAGTGGAAGAGGTTATGGGAGTAAGACGTTTCTTACGGGATTCCCTATGGAGCAACCACTCCAGCTTCAATCACAAAAGGAAGGCTAAGAAATCAATTAACTCCGGGAAGAACGCCAGTAAAAGAAGCTGAATAAATTAGAATTTAATTTTTGTTTTTTAACTCCAAACTAATAAACAGGTCGGGAAGTAAGGAGTTGATTGCAAACGAGTTCTTGCATGTTGTAAGTTTTCTATGAATTATATAAAAAAAATATTAGGTCAGAAATTAAAAGGAAAAATGCATTCCATTGTTTTCGATCGAGAAAAAGCTCTTTTTAAAGTGACGTCATGAGATTCTTACACCGAAATGTTTTTCTAATTTATGCTGTTCGCTCTGTTTTGTACTTAAAGCTAAAAATGCCTCTTCGAGGTTATCGCAGTCTGTCCTTTCCATGAGCCTTCGAGGAGGCTCCTCCGTCAACAAAACACCTTTTCTCATAAGACCAATCTAAAAAAAAAAGAATAAACAGGTTTGCCAACATTTCAGGTTACCATATGCGACGGTTTGGCTTCTTCTATGTAATGCGTGGTAATGATAATCGTTATTTTGTTCTCATTCGCTATTTTGACCAGATATTCCCATATGCTGGAACAACGTCATTCAAGGAAAAAAAGAAAGGAAAATGTAAAAACGTACGTATTACACAGAATAGGGTCCATTCCGACAGTCGGCTCGTCGAGAATTAGTAACGGGGGGTTGTGCAACAAAGCTACTGCGAAAGAGACCCTCCTTTGCTGCCCGCCGCTGCAAAAAAAGAGTTCTTTAATACAAAGAAAGGCGAAAAAAGTTACCTCAGAGTGTGTAAAAATCGATGTGGAGGAGGTAAGTTGAGCATTTCCATCAATTCGTTCCTTCTCTTTTTCACTTCGTATGGATGCATTCCGTACAAGGTACCGTAAAACGAGAAAATCTCTTTTATTGAGCATTCCGGAAAAAGCGCGATTTCCTATCGACATTGAGTGAAATTATCAATAAATTGATTTAGAAGGATGTGGAAGGACCTAATACATGATTCTGAAGAACGAAATACAGGAAGCTGAGGAAGAACGAAATATAGGTGGCTGTGGATGATTAAGGAGGCTGTGGAAGAACGAAATATAGGTGGCTGTGGATGATTAAGGAGGCTGTGGAAGAACGAAATATAGGTGGCTGTGGATGATTAAGGAGGCTGTGGAAGAACGAAATATAGGTGGCTGTGGATGATTAAGGAGGCTGTGGAAGAACGAAATATAGGTGGCTGTGGATGATTAAGGAGGCTGTGGAAGAACGAAATATAAGGTGGCTGTGGATGATTAAGGAGGCTGTGGAAGAACGAAATATAGGTGGCTGTGGAAGAACGAAATATAGGTGGCTGTGGATGATTAAGGAGGCTGTGGAAGAACGAAATATAGGTGGCTGTGGATGATTAAGGAGGCTGTGGAAGAACGAAATATAGGTGGCTGTGGATGATTAAGGAGGCTGTGAGAGAAAAAAATGATATAAGGATGTTAATGAAAAAGGAAAGTAAGGTTCAAGGTTCAAATAAAGCAAAATATCCGCTAAAATCAATAAATACCTGCGGCATGAATCCGATATCTGACTTTTTTTTAATTCCTAATTTAATATGCCCATCGTCTAAATGGACCCTCGATACGATGCAGCTCAAAAGCGTCGTCTTTCCGCAACCACTCGGCCCCAAAAGGCTGTAACTGATAACATGACGTCATTAGCCATATAAATTTTGAGAGAAAAAAAATAGTTTTGATACCAAATTGAGTCTTTGTAAAAGAATTTTATTTGTCGTGTCGGAAATACTACTTTCACCGGACAAGTTTGTGGGCATAACCCATTTTACAGATCGTTCAAGACGACCTTGTTCCTTCCTTACATAAGCTATTACATCTTTACGCTATTATTCTTTCTTTCTTTTTCGGGGGAACCCCTATAAAACCCGTTCCCGATTATCAAAAACGTAAAAATAGTCAAATGGCCGATGGAAAAATACTAGATCGGATTAAAATAGAGGCTCCTGAAGCATAAAAACACTGAATTTGACGTTAAATTTTAACAGAATTTAATTAAACCAAAAAAACTGAAATCTCCATGGGATTTCCTATGCCACTGGGACCGCCAATGAACCCAATTAGTTATCACTTATCAGTTATCAGGTTATGAATCTCTGGCCGTCCCCATAGCACACCTTGTCCCCCCTTCTAAACTATAATGTTATTCCCTTCATGGAATTTAAATAAAAAATTCAAAACTTCCCAATAAAAAAGTCTTTTTTATCTCAACCTTGAATCCTCATTTTAAAGCGCTCCAAGTTTTTTTTCCCTTTATTATGTCGAAATAAAATCATCGAACCTGAAAACCTTCAAAGATTACGAAAAAAAATGTCGAATTTTAACTCTCGAAAGAGGGTATCTCAAGGAAAAACGCCAAATTTTGTCGACCTTTAAGTTTCGTACAACAAAACAAAAATATTTTTCCGGTCATTACATAAACTGAAAGAAAAAAAAAATCATAATATAAACAATTTTTATAAATCGAATCCTAATGACTTAATAGATATTAAATTATGCGTGACCTTATTAAATAAAAAAAAATGTAAAAGGTAATTTTTTTATTAAAATAGTTCCGACAAGGAAACTACTTACACGGAAGGGTGAAAATCACTTAAGTTTTACCTTAAAAGTTAGAAAAATAATAATTTCAGGGCAATTTTAACCCTAAAAATTTATTTTTTTTTCCTGAAAACTTTTTCTTAGTTCGTTTACAATCAATTTGTTCTAGTTGTTAATAGATGCCTGAATTCATCTCACGGATTGGTTTTATTAGCTGAATTTTAGATTGGGAATTCTTCTTCTTTGTATACAATGGGTCTATCATGAAAAATTCATGCGCTACGCATTTTCCTATGCCTATTTCGTGTATGATTTTCTTCTTTATGGAATATTGTCAAGAAAAGACAGGGTCAAGGTAATGTGGTAGTGTTGACGTCCACTTATCACTTGGGGTACTAAAATTTAAAGGAAGTACTGACGTCACAGGCTTTATGGTTACCATAGTGATATTGGTGTAGGTACTACTCTGTGACCTGTGGTCTCTGCATTTGCTATAGTAGGCTGTTTGGGGCTTTTTTGTGTCTGTAAACTGCTGGGCCATACCTCAAGGCTAATTTCGGTCTTATCACCAAAAGATCCTTCATATTATATCATCTTATGACATTCGAAAGCCAAAAAAATTGCCCATAACCGCTAAAAACATTCAAAAAACCGCAAACGTAAATTACGAATTTCTTTTTCATCCTATGTTCCCTATTTCGTTCAGACACTTCCGGCGGAATCCAGAAAAAACAAAGAACGTTTGACATCTTGGAGTGTAGCAGCAAACACAATAAAGAAGACAAAAAAGCACTTAATATTTAAAGCAAATATTGCAGCAGAAAAGATGACTATTGCTTCACCAAAGCTTAATCATTGGTTACGCTTTTTGTCCTTAAAATCATTGGAAATTAATTTTTTTTTGCTGTTACTCATGTGAATGTAGACTGTAGAGGTCAATCAATTTTCTCGATGTGTGCCATGAATTATTGATAAAACCTTCAAATGAGCCTATGATAGGCTTAATCAAAATGTTAATTGTAAACAAAAGAAGAATTTGTTTATGAGTTTAATCCGTTAAATCCATTTTATGGAAGTTCAAAGCTCATGTTTTGATTCCGTTAGATTATTTACAGCATTTTTACACTTTAATTTGAATCTTAGTAAAAAATTTAAAAAAAAAATTCTCGACATCCTTGAAAACTACCACACATTTTAATATTTCCTGCGTTTCTGCGTGTCAAGAAGTAGGCGATTTACTCACGTATAAATTAAACATCCTGTAATTTTTATCAAGATTCTGCTCAAAATAATAATTAAATTATTTTAGGATGGAAATATTTTTTTTGGATGTTAAATAAAGAAAATTGGCATCTCATGCTATCGTGCTGGTTTTTGTGAAATCGAATAGGATCAACGTGTCAGTTAATTAAGGACAAAAAAAGTTGAAAAGAAGCTCTATTGTGGACAAGTGACCCAATGGTCATACATAAGAGGCATGACAACGATAAGAGGTCCTTTTGTGTCGTCATACAATGATAAGGGCCTCTATGGTGTATTCGAACCATGATAAGGGGTCTTTGTGTCGTCATCTTCAATGGTGTCGTCTCTATGGTGTCTCCAATCCATGATAAGAGGCCCTTTTGGCGACGTCATTCATTGATAAGGATCTCCAAGGTCACAAGGTGCCATTAAACCACGATAAGAAAGGGAAAAAAAAATGAAATAAATAAAGATTTTCCTTCATAGCATAGGAGGAAATACATGATTTGCAGGAAGGCGAGAACATCCTGAGTTTCGTTAAAACCGTTAATTGCATCACCAAATACCCCCTCCGGCTTTTTTTTCGAAACTAAAAAAAAACTCTGACCGGCGGACCATTTTTTTAATTGAAACCTCCACAAAAAAGGACCCCAAAAAACATTGTGCAATATTCAATATGATTTTTTAGGGCATTTTTTATAGCTCAATCCCATGACCTAGATGAAACCTGATCGCGTGAATCCAAGGTCGAAAAAATTACATATTTTCTTAAGATTCCCACTGATATTAATTTATTTTAATTTTTTAATTGCACATTAAAGTATTAACTATTCACTGAATCCTAAAGACCTTAACTCTTTTAATTTATGCGTGTTCGTACCTTTTTTCTGGATGTTTATAATGAAGTATTGCAACAAAATATGTAATTAAAAAAGTGCATTTTTAATTTTTTTTAAACCTCCTTGGTGTGACAATACAACGATAAAGGGCTTTCTATATTTTGTGATAAGATGCTTTATGGAGAATTTTCCCTGCGATAATGGGCTCTATGGTGTCTATACTCTGTGATAAAATGCACCGTGGATTCTTTTATAATGTGATAATGGATTCTGAAGGATTTTTGGATTCTGAATGGATTTTTCTGGATTCTGGATTCTGAGCCTTCATAGAGCACCTTATCACAAAGTATAGACTTTGTGATAAGGTGCTCTATGAAGGCTTTTTACTGCGATAATGGGCTCTATGGTGTCATACTCGCTGATAAAATTCTATGGAGGCTTTAAACTATGATAATGGGTTCTATATTGTCTATACTCTGTGATAAAATTCTCCATGGATTCTTTTATACGGTGATAAGTTCTGTGGTGTCTATACTCAGTGATAAGATGATCTATGGAGCCTTTTTTCTACGATAATGGACTCTATTGTGTCCACAATCTGTGATAAAATGCTCCATGTATTCTTTTATCTGTGACGATGGGCTCTACGGTGTCTATACTCAATGATAAGGTGATCTATCATGGCTTTTTACTGTGATAATTGGCTCTATATTGTCTATACTCTGTGATAAAATGCTCCATGGATTCTTTTGTACTGTGATAATGGGCTCTGTGGTGTCTATAATTTGTGATAGCTGATAAGATGCTCTATGGTGGCATTTATACTGCGATAATGGTCTATTCTATGTGATAAACTGCGATAATGGACTCTATGGTGTCTTAAATCTGTGATAATAATCTCCATGGGGGCCTTTTATGCTGCGATAATGAGCTACATGGTGTCGTAATCTTTTATAAGATGATATATGGAGGCATTACACTGGAATAATGGACTCTATATTGTCCATAGTCTGTGATAAAATGCTACATGGATACTTTCATACTGTGATAATGGGTTCTGTGGTGTCTATACTTTGTGATAAGGTGATCTATGAAGTTTTACTGCGATAATGGGCCCTATGGTGTCTATACTCTGTGATAAAATGCACCGTGGATTCTTTTATACTGTGATAATGTGCTCTGTGGTGTCTATACTTTGTGATAAGGTGCTCTATGAAGTTTTACTGCGATAATGGGCTCTATGGTGTCTATACTCTGTGATAAAATGCACCGTGGATTCTTTTATACTGTGATAATGGGTTCTGTGGTGTCTATACTTTGTGATAAGGTGCTCTATGAAGGCTTTTTTCTGCGATAAGGTGCTCTATGAAGGTTTTTTTACTGCGATAATAGGCTCTATGGTGCCTATACTCTGTGATAAAATGCACCATACTTTGATAATTTATACCAGATCATACAGTGTCTGCATATATGTGATAAGGAGCTTAGGATCACTCTATTCTGCGATAAGAAGCTATACATTGCTCATATGATATAAGGGGCTTTATGGTGTCACCACACTCTACTAGCTCTAAAATATTAATTATTTACTTACATGGTGCCTTTTTTGACGTTCATGTTCAATCCGGCCAAAACAGGTTGTCCATATCCGTATCTTTTGTAGGCTCCGACCACTTGGACCATGTAATCTTCGGCGCCCATGACGAACGCAAAACGAAAGACGTCTTCCTATTTTATTCAATAAATCTGGAACCTGGAACGTCTTAAGACTCGAAAGCGAATTGCACCCCGTCGAGTTACAATCACCTGAGTAACCCCCCCACCTCTCACTCAAAAACTTTTTACCGGCCTAAGCCCCACTCTCCGACGAAAATTCAAAGAGATGCACTTTCTAACGACTCATTTCTTCCTTTTATTTCGTCGCAATTAGTTTAAGGAACGATTAAGACGACGCCTTTAAAAAATTGGAAACAATGAAAATCCTTTGAACCCAGAATCGCATTTTTTAAGGCCATTAGGACCATTTTTCATTTTAATTATGCAATTTTTTTTTCACCGCCGTAATTGTAAAAAAAATAGAAAAGTCATGAATGACACTAAAATTATTGTATTTTTGCTTACCTATTCCGAAATTATTAAAATCATTTTGAAATAGCGTGATTCGTTGTATTATTTTACCAGTCATTTTTGGACTGGAATATCCAGAATTCATGGCTCATATTAGGAAACGTGTAAATTTTTTTTGGGTCTCTGATTACGAATGTGAGGTTTTCTCACAGAATTTTGCCCGGAACCTTGTCAAAATGGCAAAATTTTGGAACTTTTTCTCGTTTTTTGCTTATATCTCAAAAAACATACGTTTCAGCGACTGCACCATTTAGTGCAAAAAGAAAGCTTTTTAAATTTTCTTTTATTTTGTACTAAGTGGTCAAGTCACTGAAACGCATATTTTTGGAGATATAAGCAAAAAAATGCCAAATTTTGAAATTTTTTACACGTTTCTGGCAAACATTCTGTGAGCTAGCCTCTTATTCGTAATCGGCGACCCAAAAAACACAAAATAAGATGAAGATTACGACTGTATCACCCTTAAATAACATGCCTAAGCTAATGAGACATGAAGTTGCACGGATAACTGGATATTCTTGATTAAATTATTCTGGCGTTTTTCTTGTATACCGCTAAGCTATAACTCAAGATGAACTTGTCCCCTGAAAATATAAATTGCAATTTTATCCGGACGTAAGGAGGCTTAGAATATTCATAATGCTTCGAAAAATTTATTGACGTCATCTTCTCAGTGGGCGTTATTGCAATTTTTAATTTTTGACAACCAGCATGTATAAATTGTCTAATTTTTTTATTTAACTCGAAGACTTTGAACCCTTGAAAGTTCTTCGTTTAGTCCCTGAAGCTCCTCAAGCGAAAAATTGAAGACAAGACAATTAAGAAATTCGTCAAAAATATTATTTCCTGAAAATTATAAGGATTAAAAATGAGAAGAAAAAAAGGGTTTCCTTCGTGAACAAATTTTTGAGGAATTGTAGGGAATTAAATTTAGAAAGTTGGAGTGCCGAATCAGGCGTTTGACGCAGTCGAAAATGATGCTTCCGGTCGGACTTCTTCGGGACTACTTGACCTTCATGACGTCATAAGTCGTAACCCCATACCCAATGGGGTTACGATAACTCATAACCGCAATACCAAACGTCGACGATAGATGGTGGGTATGGCGTATGGTGGGTATGTCGTAGATATGTAGACGATTAGTAACGCACCATCATACATTATAATATTCATCATACACCATAACCACCATACACCATACCCACCATACGCCATACTCACCATACGCCATACCCACCATACGCCATACACATCATACGCCATACCCATCATACGACATACCCACCATACAACATACCCACCATACAACATACCCACCATACGACATACCCACCATACGCCATACCCATCATACGACATACCCACCATACAACCTACCCACCATACGCCATACACATCATACGCCATACCCATCATACGACATACCCATCATACGACATACCCACCATACAACATACCCACCATACGACATACCCACCATACGCCATACCCACCATACGACATACGCCATACGACATACCCACCATACGACATACGCCATACGCCATACCCACCATACGACATACCCACCATAAGCCATACCCACCATACGCCATACGCCATACGACATACCCACCATACGACATACCCACCATACGACATACCCACCATACGCCATACCCACTATACGCCATACCCACTATACGCCATACTCACCATACGACATATCCACCATACGCCATACCCACCATACGCCATACCCACCATACGACATACCCACCATACGCCATACCCACCATACGCCATACCCACCATACGACATACCCACCATACGCCATACCCACCATACGCCATACCCACCATACGCCATACCCACCATACGCCATACCCACCATACGACATACCCACCATACGCCATACACCACCATACCCACCATACACCATACTTATCAATATCATACACCATACACCACCATACCCACCATACCGCTCTTTATAGTACCCACTTACTCGCTTTCTTAGTATGTAATCATTTGAAAATTTTTACTTTTTATTTTCCAAGGTTAATAAATGCATATCTTATATTATGGTAAGTGTAAATTTACATCTTGAGGTTTAATTAGTTAAAGATCTTTTATTTTCTTTCTTTATTCGAAACATTTATATATTTTATTCTGAAATAAATAGTTACCCATGAAATTCAATCACGATCCATCGAAGGTCATGATCCCTGAAGAGTGAGTGATGTCCGTGAGGATCGCGAACTTGGGAAATGAAGAAAAACAATATATCCTCAATAATATGTTAAATTGTTCAATTTGATAAATACCCAATAAACGCAATTTCGCATACCCCTTATCTTCCATACACAGCATACATCATACCCCACACTCCCAAGTCCCATACCCGCCATATCTGCCAAACCCCATACCCACCAAATTCCATACTCATCATACCCACACTCATACCATACTCACCATATCCATACCATACTCACCATATCCATACCATACTCACCATACCCATCCCATTCTCACCATACCATTCTCACGTTGCGACGCCATACCCCCACCACCGACACCATACAACAATACTCGCCCATACCCCCATGCCGACATACCCATAACCATCATACCAATACCCTGCACTAAACCCCATACTCACCATACCACATCCGCCATACCCCATACCCCTAACCAAAAACAAAAAATATCAGTACACCTGTGTCAATACAAGCATTCCAATGTCCCAATTTCCCACATCGATCTCTCAAGCCCCAGGAATTCATCCAATTTCAAAACAGCTCCAATTGAACTACCAGAACTACCTGTCCGATCATCATTGCACACTTTTCCCATTTTCAGCCTCGATTATATAACCCGCGTGGGTTTTTCTGAGGTCCGAACACTTTTCAAAACATGAACATTCCGAATAAAAACCATTTGACGTAACATTCCTCAAATGGGTAAAGGTAAAGAGTTTTTTCCTTTATTTAATATGGCTATCGACAATCTTTATCCAAGGTTAATATTTATGAGTTTTTTTAGAAAAATTAAAGTAACTAGGTATTCAGAAAAATTAATTTAATTATATAGTAACTAAAAACAAATGAATACACATAAATAATACGATAATCACAGCCTTTTCTTATCAATTTACTGAAGGAAATAAGGAGGTTTAACGTCCTGGGTGTGTAATAATGCATTTTCTGTTTTTTTATAATGAAATAGTGGAAATTAGGATAAAAAGACTGAAAACGATGACGATGAAGTCTATGGAAAAGGTCTTCAAATAAGAGATGAAATCCGGTTGTTTGTGAAAAGTCAAAAAATGGATAATGCAGGGAAGAATCGTTCCGACAGTTGACTGCGAAAGTGTCCCCATGACTGACATGACAAGTTCCAGATTTGGAATGAGAATGGAAATTCCGACTGAAAAATACAAGTGACGTCATCTAGCGGCATAGTTCGGTACTAACCTGTCAAAACGACGATGACGACACGTAAAACGTATTGTGCCCCTATGACGTTTTTGGTGATTTTATAGCTTAAATAGTCGTCCCAGATTATCGAGACGGACACGTAGTTTGAAAGAGCTGCCCCCGTCATCGTCGAAACTGCCAGAAAGATCTGGACCAGTTTCCCCATTCTAAACAGACGTCGATATTTGAATAATTTAATTTTTCTTACATGTCGTGCTCTGGTAAATTGAGCGTCACACTCGCCTTCGACATGGAACCGTAGTTTAAATATCCTAAAAGTCCAAAAAAGCAGTAAAGCATTCCGGATAAAAATGCGTTGATGTTCAAAACGCCAAAAGTGGTCGAAATTTCTTTCGGTTTTCGCATCTCGCTTTGCAAAGGCAAAACCTGATAAAAATAAAAATTATACTTTTAGCTCCGAAGTCTGCTACTAGTCAAAGACAACTAAAAGTGTTGGAACAACTGTTAAGAAAATAATATGCTAGCACTAAATAAGGGTCATTTTCCTAGACAAAGGGTCAAAGTTCTACCAGAGAAGGGTCAAAGTACACAGTCAACCCATGACAAGGATCAAAGTACAAATTTGCCTAGACAAAGGGTCAAAGTAAACGGTTTCCTAGACAAAGGATCAAAGTAAGCTGTTTCCTAGACAAAGGGTCAATTTAAACATTTTCCTAGACAAAGGGTCAAAGTAAACATTTTCCTAGGTAAAGGGTCAAAGTAAACATTTTACTAGACAAAGGATCGAAGTTTACTTTTCCTCGATAAAGGGTCAAAGTAGGTAAACATTTTCCTAGACAAGGGTCAAAGTAAACGGTTTCCTAGACAAAGGATCAAAGTAAGCTGTTTCCTAGACAAAGGGTCAAAGTAAACATTTTCCTAGACAAAGGGTCAAAGTAAACATTTTCCTAGACAAAGGGTCAAAGTAAACATTTTCCTAGATAAAGGGTCAAAGTAAACATTTTACTAGACAAAGGATCGAAGTTTACTTTTCCTCGATAAAGGGTCAAAGTAGGTAAACATTTTCCTAGACAATGGGTCAAAGTAAACGGTTTCCTAGATAAAGGATCAAAGCAAGCTGTTTCCTAGACTAAGGGTCAATTTAAACATTTTCCTAGACAAAGGGTCAAAGTAAACATTTTCCTAGATAAAGGGTCAAAGTAAACATTTTACTAGACAAAGGATCGAAGTTTACTTTTCCTCGATAAAGGGTCAAAGTAAACATTTTCCTAGACAATGGGTCAAAGTAAACATTTTCCTAGATAAAGGGTCAAAGTAAATATTTTACCAGACGAAGGGTCAAATTAAACATTTTACTAGACAAAGGGTCGAAGTTTACTTTTCCTAGATAAAGGGTCAAAGTAAACATTTTCCTAGACAATGGGTCAAAGTAAACATTTTCCTAGATAAAGGGTCAAAGTTCCACCGGAGAAGGGTCAAAGGTCAAACAATAAAAGTCAAACATGAGAAGGTCAAAGGTCTACCCGAGAAGGGTCAAAGTTCTACCCAAGAAGGGTCAAATTCTACCCGAGAAGGGTCAAATTCTACCCGAGAAGGGTCAAAGTTCTACCCGAGAAGGGTCAAAGTTCTACCCGAGAAGGGTCAAAGTTCTACCCGAGAAGGGTCAAAGTTCTACCTGAGAAGGGTCAAAGTTCTACCTGAGAAGGGTCAAAGTTCTACCTGAGAAGGGTCAAAGTTCTACCTGAGAAGGGTCAAAGTTCTACCTGAGAAGGGTCAAAGTTCTACCTGAGAAGGGTCAAAGTTCTACCTACCTGAGAAGGGTCAAAGTTCTACCTACCTGAGAAGGGTCAAAGTTCTACCTGAGAAGGGTCAAAGTTCTACCTGAGAAGGGTCAAAGTTCTACCTGAGAAGGGTCAAAGTTCTACCTGAGAAGGGTCAAAGTTCTACCTAAAGGGTCAAAGTTCTACCTGAGAAGGGTCAAAGTACACAGTCAACCCCAGACAAGGATCAAGGTACATATTTGCCTAGACAAAGGGTCAAAGTAGGTGTACATCCAACTAGCCAAATGTTCAAAGTTCAACGATATAAGATCCGATATAAGGGTCAAATTCCACCCCAACAAGGGTCAAAGTTCACTTATCATAGTCGATAAATATTCGATGTCCACATAACTGGAGTTGAAATCGTTTATGAATATTGGTTACCAGACTGAGGCATCCGCTGGCGAAGAACACGGTTCCGAAGAAAGCCGGAAGTTGATGAATCGATCCGAACATTTGAGCTTCTGAAACAGATCCGAGGTCTCGAACCGAGTAGTACATGACGGTCACCACGCTGCATAGAAGGACAACATTTCCAAATGTCGAAATAAAAGCGAGCCTTTTGAGGCTTATCACCATGCTCATAGCGAACACCGGCATCGCCAAACATAGCGTGTATATCCGAACAGAATGCTCACCTATGTACGGATCCAAAGCCTGAAAAATGGACGAGTTTTAATTGTTATCAAATTGTTGTCAAACTTACAGCTTTGACGTTTTGTGAGATAAAAATGATGTAAACGCAGACGCTCCCTATTTGGGTCACGATGAGAACGAAATTCGTGGCCGATCTGAAAATCAAGTTTGTTAAGGTCGACTCTTATGGAGCAAGCTGGTCGAAAAACTCACACGAAAAAGGGGCCGAGCTTTTGGGTGGAGGTGGGCCCTTCCTGAAAGGCCAAGTCGACCGTCGCTTGGAAACTGAGGAGCGACGAGTTTTTCCGACGGCCCGCCAACTCCCGTGAACATTTCGCCTTAAAATGATTGACTTTTTATAAAGATCCACTCTAAATTTTCACGTCAAAAAGGGTCAACGTCCACTCTTAGATTGTTATCTTCTATAAAAGAGGGTCAATGATCATAAAAAGAGCGTCTTTCCCTGCGAAATACAGTCTAAGTCCATGTATAGAGCGCCTTATTGCCAAAAAGGGTCAAAGTCCACACTTAGGGTACCTTATTGGCAAAAGTGGTCAAAGTCCACTTTCAGAATGTCAGCTTCTTTAAATTAGGTCAAAGTCCATTCTTAGATTGTTATTCTCATCAAAAAGGGGTCAAAGTCTGCACACATAGTGTCTTTCTCGGCAAAAGAGACTGAAAGTCCAACCGTAGAGTAGCTTTCTCGGCATTAAGGGTCAAAGTCCAGACAGAGTGACTTTCTCGACATAAAAGGGTCAAAGTCCACAAATAGAGTGTCCTTCTTAGCATAAAGGGTCGAAGTCCACAAATAGAGTGTCCTTCTTAGCATAAAGGGTCAAAGTCCACAAATAGAGTGTCCTTCTTAGCATAAAGGGTCAAAGTCCACTCTTGTCGTTCTTAGACGTTTTCGTAAACACTTACAAGAAGTACGGAACAATAATTGACTAAATAAGTGATGGCTACGATTCCCAAAATGCCACCGACGTATCCGGACTTGTTAAAAGCAAAAGGAAGCGCCATAATGCCTGTTCCGACCGTCCCACGAAACATATGAACGAGCGCTTCCCAAAATCTGAAAATTCCAAATTAATAAACGAGAATCTTCATTCATTGTTCGTTACGATGTCTTCGGTTTGTAGTCTTTCTTTTCGTTTTCGACTTCCTCCAAATTGACTCCTCCATTCGATATGACCGATATCGTAATGGGTCCATCTCTGAAAAATTAGCCATTATCTACTTATTATTGGTTTTAAATGAATAAAAATAATTGAAGTTCAAGTTCGGGCGGAAGTGGATGGCCTCCCGGAAGGACAGAAGCCATTGTTCGAAATACGTGCCATTCATGTTTCTTCACCAAAAGAACGATGCCATTAGAATGACAAAAAAATCGAGTCAAAAAAATTCATGTTCGTAGGTGTTTTTATGAGATTGTAGACAAAAAACCTCGTTATTATCTCTTCAAAAAAGGCCAGGGCCATGGCTACAGTGGAAAGGGGTGGCGATGACTGGGACTTGGGATTTCACCATAAAATGTATTTCTAAAAGAAGGGCAAAACTCCTCACTGTGGGTATATAATCATCATAGAAGGGTCCTAGTTCAGTAAGAGTCCAAGTCCCCCTTAAAGGTTTATTTATCTTAAGAAATGTCGATACAACTTACGGTTTTTTCAAGCGCATTATGCCTTTAGTTATTCTCTAATGACAAATTTTTATCGCTACTTTACTATGTCCTCACCTCTCCCCCCCTAGTCAAAATCCTTGGTTTTGAAAATAAAAAATGTAAAAATCATTTTATGCCGTGAAAGTTATTAGGTTAGTGATTCTTTTTTCTAGGACAAATGAATTATGGGAAGAAAATCAATTAAAATGACTAATAAGGTCGGAAATTTGTGGAAAACTCACTGTGAATAGTTTTGAATGCGATTCAATTCAATGTCCATTCCAAAGGTGGCGATTACGAGGGGTCATCTTTGAGGAGATTTTCGTTCTCTGCTTTTAAATTGGCGGATTGTTTAAGTCGGATGGCGAAATTGGTTGGCGGTCGCTCCGTCCAAATAAAAAGGACTGGGGAATCTATTTTGTTGTGCCTTGCTGAGGGGGGTCGAGGGGGGCCCCTTAATCCTCGTCTTCCTGGGTTTTTGTTCAATCTAACAATTTGGAGCCGTTTATTCATTCGTACGATGTTAGCGGAGTTTGGCTCTTTTCGAATGTCACAAACGATTCGTCTGAAAAAGGGCGTTCCAAAAAAGAAAATTTGGAAGCCCGGCAACTCTAAATTAGAGACGGGAGTGCTACCTAGTGGCGTTTATAGAATTGCCTAGGGGGCGAGCGGTAGGTTTTATCGTCCCTCACCCAGTCGCCATGTCGGTCTTACGCCCGGTCGCCCTGTCGTCCTGTCGTCCTGTCCTTCCTATCCTTCCTGTCCTTCCTGTCCTTCCTGTCCTTCCTGTCCTTCCTGTCCTTCCTGTCCTTCCTGTCCTTCCTGTCCTTCCTGTCCTTCCTGTCCTTCCTGTCCTTCCTGTCCTTCCTGTCCTTCCTGTCCTTCCTGTCCTTCCTGTCCTTCCTGTCCTTCTGTCCTTCCTGTCCTTCTGTCCTTCCTGTCCTTCCTGTCCTTCCTGTCCTTCTGTCCTTCCTTCCTTCCTGTCCTTCCTGTCCTTCTGTCTTCCTGTCCTTCTGTCCTTCCTGTCCTTCCTGTCCTTCCTGTCCTTCCTGTCCTGTCCTTCCTGTCCTGTCCTGTCCTTCCTGTCCTTCCTGTCCTTCCTGTCCTTCCTGTCCTGTCCTGTCCTTCCTGTCCTGTCCTGTCCTTCCTGTCCTGTCCTGTCCTTCCTGTCCTTCCTGTCCTTCCTGTCCTTCCTGTCCTTCCTGTCCTTCCTGTCCTTCCTGTCCTTCCTGTCCTTCCTGTCCTTCCTGTCCTTCCTATCCTTCCTGTCGATCATCTTCATCGGTCATCTACATTGGTATTTCCCATATGATGAAAATTCAAAAACAAAAGTGAATTATGAGGAAACTTACTAAATTGGCTGTTAAAGCCTTGTGTGTTTTGATGAAAGAACATGGACATACGAAAACAGTCGAGTTTAGCACTGTTTTTAACATTTTAAAAAAGAAAATGCCGAAATTGGAAGAAGAGGAAATTTGGAAAGCGTTGAAGATGGTATCCGATCAGGGTTTCATATTTTTGTAAGTCGCTTAATTCTTTTTTTCCTCCCCTATCAAATACTTAACCACTATCATTGTCTACCTTCTTGCATTCTTCCAGAAACGAAAAACGGCAGAGCGTCATCGTCTCCGAAATCGCCGACCTTCTAGGCCTGAAATGCGGTCGTTTTTCGCATTCGGACGCGTTAAATCCACGTTTTTGGGAGCTTAACGAAAACGCCGTTTGCTTAGGATGCGATGGGAAAGAATGCCGATGCGAATCCCAATGCGTTTCCTGTCATCTGTGTTGCCCTTATTGCCCAGGAGCGTCCAAAAAGAGGAAGGATCTTTGCCGCCAAACTCTGCTTCAGAAAGTCCAAAAGACATTGAACGAACTCTTTTGAGTTGATCAGAAATAGATAAATTATTCCTCTTACTCTATCTCGCTGGGGTTCTTGGCCTCCTATTGGTCCAGGAGTTCTTGCCCTCCTATTGGCTTAAGAGTTCTAGGCTCCCTATTGGTCCAAGAGTTCTTGGCATCCTATTGGCTCAAGAGTAGTTCTTGGCCTCTTATGTTTCTTTCCACATCTCATGCGTGGAACACATCCACATCTCTTTCAACGTCAGTTCCAAATATGGTTTCTCAAAAAATGCTTACGATCCAAAAAAACTTAATTTCATTTATTCATAACGCAATAATTTACAATTTTATACAATATTTACATTAAATCTTAACAGGTACACATTTCTGGTGAATTGTTTTAATAAACAAAAATATGTACACAGGTCATCTAACTTAAATATGACACAGCCATTTTTTGAATGATTTTGAATAATTGAAGGTTCCAGCACAAAAATGGTCAAGTTCCATATTTTGTTGGAATCGAGATTGAAATGACATCTATCGGAGAAACTCATGAAGTACTCAAATCCAAGATGTCGGACAACTATATGAATTTTTAGTTTTAATGAATAAAAATGCTGGGGTCATAATTAACTATTATGTATAAGTATATAAGTAATTAAAATTAATAAAATATTTAAAAAGATCACAATAATGGCAAAAATTGACTTTTTCCGCCCTCGTTCGGCCCGAAAATCGTTGAAAAAGGAACATTTAAAGATTTAAAAGGATTTGAAATTATGTCGTGTGGTCTTTTCCGATTTGCTCGATGATGGCGACGACACTGGTGTAGGTTCCGATGACGAATCCGAGAAGAGCTATCGAGACGATCGTCATGTTCTTCAATAGGAAAAGTACAAATCGAGGCCCTTCGTATTCGTACCAGTAGGTAAATAGTTGAATAAGGGCGGGAAAAGCGAGACCCATCATCGAAAGACAAAGGGCGCCCATCAATGCGATGAAAAGCTCCAAATATGGAATCATGGCGGCCAAAATTACTAAAGAAAAAGTCATTTTAAATATATTACGATTGTGTTTGTTTACCTGTCACCAAGACGAGACCAGTCCTGACTAAGTATTCGCCTAAAGTTTCCCATTGTTTGACCATTGGTCGGAAATAATCTTTCCATGTGATATCGAAAGCGACGTAGCAAGCTAAAGCGTGAGTGATGAAAATGGCGAAGGCTAACATCAATCGGGCTGCTTGGGCGAGCCTGGAATGAAACAAAGCAGTGTTAAGAAGTGACACTAAAATTGGGCTATTGAGGTCCATCGGATTGAGGAGCACTTTGGTGGACATGGAGGAAACAGTCTTCAGCTGTCTATTCTCAGCCTTGCAGTCCACAGTCTACTAAGATCTTAAGATCGAGGGGACAGGATCATTAGGAGGACATTGGTTGGCATAGAAGAAACAGTCACCAGCTGTCTATTCTGAGCAGTATAGTTGTAGCCTTCATGATACCTTCCATCTTTCTTGTATGAAGTCTTTTTAACCTCTACACTCAATTGGCGCAGCCCTGTTTTCCAAAATCTCCACCAAAAAAGTCTCCAGATGCATTGCTTTGAGCGATACGTACTTTTCGTGTTTGGGAAGACTGAGAGTGATGGCTCCTTGGACTTCATCACCGTATTTGAGATATCCAAAGAATCCAATAAACGTGTAGAGAAGAGTAATAGGCACCATGGCGCAGTTTAGGACCCCCAAAAGGTTTCCGAACCTCCTCGGGTTCTTCATCTCGTTCTCCAACGGCATGATCACCCCGACAGCCTCCATAGCGAAAAGCACCGTCCCGAAGAATAGCGGAAGCCCATGGATATCAGCGGTGACCGCATTACGGGAACTCAGAGGCGGCACGTCATCAAACATATAGTAGAAAATAATAGCGAAACTAAGAAGCGTCACTACATTCGCTATCGACGAAAGAGGTGCCAAATATTTCAAATTCCGAACCCAATTTATGAATATCAATGGCGTCAGTAATATCAGCATGTAAAGCTTTATGTCCAAGATGTGGTCCGGGAAATAAAAATCGCACACCTAAAAATGAAACTCAAAATTTTGCTCGCCGCAGAGTTTGCTACCTACATCTTTGATATTTTTAGAGATAAAAACGACGTAAATGCAGCAGGAACCGATCTGATACAGTAGTAAAGCCATATTACATATATGTCTGGAAAAATCGTTAAAAAATGTAATTTTAATATTTTTTTTGTTATTACGGGACTGCGGGGGCGATTCCGCGGAGTGATTTAGGCCCTTCGAGAACAGAAGCTTCTGCCGTTGCTGGATAAGTCATGCTCGGAACTTTTTTTCTTTTGCACAATTCATATTCTGCTGATATCTGAAATTTGGTTTGAAAATAAGATTTGAAAGGGGGAAAAAGTTCTTACGAGAATGTGGATTGAGTAGGTGCAGAGGAAGCCGATGGCGATGGTTCCGATGGTTGCTACGCCGTAGCCGGCGTTCCGGAAAGCTTCGGGCATAGCTAAAATTCCTGTTCCTAAACTGGCCTTCAACATGTGGATCAACGTCTCGAAGAACCTAAACAAAGAAATGGGGAATAAAGAAAATGTGAGTGGTGGTGGAGGGGGGAAGATTGGGGGATCGTGGCATTCAGGCGAAGGTGCGGGAAGAGTGGGGGAGGTGTGGGATATGATGACTGTTGGGGGTGGTGGGGGAGGGTCGAGGAGGTGATGAATGAATGGTGGGGAGAGTGAAGCTTGGGATCGTGGTACTTGCAGTTTGGCGGAGAGAGGGAAGCTTGGGGATCGTGGTACTTGGGGAAGTTGGCGGGAGAGTGGGGGGAGGTGATGGGAGAGTAATGGGAGGTGGTGGACCGTTTTGGGTGGTGGGGGAGGGTCGAGGAGGTGATGAATGAGTGGTGGTTGAGAGGGAAGCTTAGAGATCGTGGTACTCCGGGAAGTTGGCGGGAGGTGTGGAGAGTGATGGGAGGTGGTGGAATGATGGGGGAGGGTCGAGGAGGTGATGAATGAATGGTGGGGGAGAGGGAAGCTTGGGGATCGTGGTACTTGGGGAAGTTGGCGGGAGAGAGGGAAGCTTGGGGATCGTGGTACTTGGGGAAGTTGGCGGGAGAGTGGGGGGAGGTGATGGGAGAGTAATGGGAGGTGGTGGACTGTTTTGGGTGGTGGGGGAGGGTCGAGGAGGTGATGAATGAGTGGTGGTTGAGAGGGAAGCTTAGAGATCGTGGTACTCCGGGAAGTTGGCGGGAGGTGTGGAGAGTGATGGGAGGTGGTGGAATGATGTCGAGGAGGTGATGAATGAATGGTGGGAGAGAGGGAACCTTTGGGATCGTGGTACTTGGGAGTTGGCGTGGAGAGAGGGAAGCTTGGGATCGTGTACTTGTGGGCAGTGTGGCGGGAGAGAGGGAAGCTTGGGGATCGTGTACTTGGAAAGTTGAGCGGGAGAGTGGGGGAGTTGATCAGAGAGTAAATGGGAGAGTAAATGGAGGTGGTGGACTGTTTTGGGTGGTGGGGGAGGGTCGAGGAGGTGATGAATGAGTGGTGGTTGAGAGGGAAGCTTAGAGATCGTGGTACTCCGGGAAGTTGGCGGGAGGTGTGGGAGAGTGATGGGAGGTGGTGGAATGTGGGGAGGTGGGGGAGGGTCGAGGAGGTGATGAATTAGTGGTGGGGGAAGTGGAAGCTTGGGATATTGTGGTACTTCGGGAAAGTTGGCGGGAGGTGGGGAGAGTGATGGGAGATGGTGGAATGTTTGGGTAAGGTGGGGGAGAGTCGAGGAGGTGATGGGGCATGAGGGAAGGTTTGGGGATACCGACTTTTGACTCTCTTACTAGTTTTTACCCCATTATACTTATTTTTGACCACTTTTTACTATTTTTTCTCCTCCCTATACTTGCTTAATCATTAGTACTAGGTCCTCTTGACCCTTTATCGTGATTTTTGAGCCTCAAATTAATAAAAACTCACGTCGTAGGATGTTCGACGACTCTATTATCATAAGGGTCGTATTCCTTCTCCGATTTCGTCTGTCCAAGGCCGTTATGTTGACTCGGCATATATACCGGCCTTTGATATTCCCTTTAAAAAATTCAAATTATTCAAATTCTTATCCGATTTCGTTTACCTTTTCGATTCATCAGGATATCCGACATTTGATATTTTTCGAAGTTGCATCGATGAAGGATGAGCATCGTAGACCATTCCCGGATTGTCGTACGACATCTAAAAAACAAAAATTAATTTCATGCATTTTTGTAAGGTAATTAAAATTTTCCATGCACTTTGAAAAACTGGTTGAATTAACATAAATTATCGACGGACCTTCTCTTCTCGCATATTTATGGTGAGGTGGTCCCTCAAGTTTCCTCCCGAGCTGTCCATTTCCCGAACAATTATAAGTAAAACCTGGAAAAAGAGAAAAAGTTGTTCACCTTCATTGAAAATTTTTATTATTTATTCATTTAAAAAGCCTTGAAAATATAAATAAAAAGCCACAATTACTCGACCGGATTGATGAATAACGAGGGCATTTTTTTAAAATGGTCACTCAAGCGGGAAAATAAAGAAAATTATTTCGTCAATTTGTAGAAACGTGCTCGAAAATGCAGATTTCGGTTTTTGATGATAAGAAAGAAAAAAAAAAACCTTTGAAATTTCGATCTTGGAACCCAAAAAACGTGATCTCCTATATAAGTGATAAAAGTTATCCTTTGGCTATTTCGTAATTTTAAAATAGTTTGTTTGGAAAAATACATTTTGGGTTGACTTTGACCTTTTTAGGCTGAAATGGACTTTGACCCTTTTTAAAGAGTAATGTGTGACCGATAAATGACTTATAATTTGAATTAATATGGACTTTGACCCTTTTTTCGGCAAGGAATTCACTTCTAGTGTAAAGTTTGATCAGCCATTGTCAAGAAAGTGGCTCTTTAGATGGACTTTGATCCTTTTTCGTCAAGGAAATCACTTCTAGGGCTAAGTTTGATCGATTATTGACCAGAAATAAGAATTTTGGATGGACTTTGACCCTTTTTTTTGTCAAGGAAATCGCTTCTAGGGCAAAGTTTGACCACCTATTGACAAGACGTGGGAACTTCAGGTGGACTTTGACCGTTTTTAGTCAATAAAATCACTCCTTGATCGACTATTGACCAGAAATGGAAACTTAAGCTTGACTTTGACCCTTTTTTTCGGCAAGGAATTCACTAAGAAATTGGCTCTTTGGATGGACTTTGATCCTTTTTAGTCAAGGAACTCACTACTAGTGTGACGTGTGACGGACTGTTGACTAGAAATGGGAACTTTAGATGGACTTTGACCCTTTTTCGTCAGGGAAATCACTTTAATACATATCAACGTTTCATTATTTTTGACAAGAAATGTTAACTTTAAATGGAGATATGCAACCGAAAAGAAATTGCAAATAAAAAACATGGACGGCGAAAATACTTCCAGAGGAGACCAGTTGAAGCCGGTTTCGACCATTGTTGATGGTTATCCACCTTTTAATTGTTTCCTAATTGAGAAAAAAGCCCGCGAATCTTGCAATTTATGGCTTGTCCTGGCTAATTGTCCTGAGTAGTGATAAGAGATTGATAAGGGAACCTTTTTTCTTCATTCCCTCCTTTGGCACGATTCCAGGCGCGGTAACTTTCCTCTCAAAATAAAAAAAAAACTTGATGTTTGAGGCTTACCCTCGCCCTAGATCCATTACGGACTTACGACATCCGACAATTCTCGTTGCCGCACTGAAAAACTTGATTTGCCCTTGAAACGAGACTAGTTTTCATCCATATTAAATTACGAATATTGTAGAAAATGATTGATTTACGACGAAAGAATGGAAAAATGAAGTTATGAGAAACGCCTCGTCGACTCGAGCTTTATAAAACGAGGATTTGATTACCTTGTAAATGAGACAAGAATAATAAAAGTGTTTTATTTACTGCCTCTCTCGTTTAGACCGTATAATTAAAAAAAGCTTAATTGCCGCCATTATTTTACGACGAAAATAAACAAAGAAAATAAAAATCGTCCAGTGACAAAATCAAGAAATTTTTTTATTTTTCGGTTTCTTCATCACTGGATAAAATAGTTTTTACTTCTTTTTTTATTTTATGTATTTGAAAAATTTATTTCCTTTTATTTGTCGACAATGTCAAGTGACTGAAACAAATAACGTAAGTGGATTCTAATGGCAATTAGAACCGCTCCTAAAAATTATAAATTGAAATTCCAACCATACTTAAGGTGGGTACTCATTTTCTATCTGGCATGGGAAAAAAATCGGAAATAATTTTCCCCTTTTTTACGAGATTGTGAACCAGATGTTATATTTTTCGAAAATCCGGTTGTTTTGTATAATATTATAAAGGTCGACATTCCGTCCTTGAAATTTTAGAGTAAAAGACTTGAAATTCTGTGGAAAAACTTGTTTGGAAAAACTGAAATGAGGAATATGGGAATTGGGACGGCCGGAGGGCACCAAAAAGACCCGTTGACCCTTTCGGATTTTATGGTTACGTAATATAAATTACTGATCCTATATTATTGAAGAGGAAAACACTAAGGAAGTGAACTTTGACCCTTAAATGACGATAAAACACGAAATATCGTGGACTTTAGCCCTTTATTGACGACGAAACACGAAATAGGTTGGACTTTGGCCCTTTATTGACGATAAAACACGAATTAGGCTGGACTTTGACCCTTTATTGACGATAAAACAAGACGCTTGGATTTTAACTATTTATTGACAATAAAACACGAATTAGGTCGATTTTGACCCATTATTGATGATAAAACACTGAGGAGGTGGACTTTGACCCTTATAGACAGATGAACCACAAATTAGGTGGACTTTGAACTTTATTACGACAAAACACGACGTCGGAGGATTTTGACCATTTATTGACTATAAAACACTAAGGAGGTGGACTTTGACCCTTTTTAGAAGCTAAAACATGAAGTAGGTGGACTTTGTCCCTTTATTGACGATAAAACAAGAAATAGGCGGACGTTAACACTTTATTGACGATAGAACAAGAAATAGGTGAACTTTAACCCATTATTGACTTTTTAAATCGCTGGAGAAAAAGGAGGAAAGTCCACTAAAAATCAATTTCGACTTCATACCTTCTTTCCTGTCCTTTCGTTCTAGTCTTTCAATGAAAACTACACTTTTGTCCTTGTAGCAATTAAATGAAAAACTCGTTAAACTAAAGGCCTCAAGCATCTCCGGTTAACACGTTCACACCGATTTCATGACTAAATGTTTAAACGTCCATAACTTCCACAATTTTTGTCCGATTTTATCGATCTTTATACCGTTCGAAAGCTATTTAAAAGCTCTACAAAAACTAATTTATACAAAAATCTCTCAGTCTACTCCTTAGCCCTCAAAAACAGACTTAAAGTCTGCGTTTCGATGCAAGGCACAATTTCATGACTGATCGTTTAAACGTCCATAACTTCCACAATTTTTTCATTTTTGGACCATTAGAAAGCTATTTTTACCAGATCTGCTGTTTGTTTAATCTCAATTTTTAAAAGTTATAAAGAAAAGAGCTGCATTAGAAAGTTGATGCTAAATGGGTACTTGTTATGACATAGTTAAAGGTTGCGCCCTTAATTTTTTTAATTGTAAAATTTTAAAAATCGATTAAAAAAGTAAATAATTGATGGGAACACTTTCACTTTACCTCCTGTTGAGTTGTCGGCGGGACAGCTAGCTGAGGACTAACGTCAAGTTTTTTCGAGCGGGCCTCCGAAAGCACCTTCCCCGGCCAAGGATTTTACCGACTTACCTACTCCTTTTAGTGGGGGTGCCTGCAATTTTTTTTTTAACCAAAAAGTGGCTAAGATTCTGTTAGTCTATGTAGCCAATTTTTGACACTTAAATGAATTCCTTGTATTTAGATATAAAAA
>JAGWEN010000574.1:0-74112 GCA_018703685.1 Orius laevigatus | reverse complement strand
TTCGTTGGGAAAAGGGACAAGAGAATGAGAAAAAAAGCGGAGGACAATAAGCAGATGTTAGTCATATATCAAATTCACGTTTGGATACAATTTCTATAGAGGAAACTCCTATATCGAAATCTAGATAATCGACTCATAAACCGCCATTATGGAATTTTCAAAAGTGAGCAGTTAAACAAGTGAGAAACGATGACAGAACGACCAAATTCGTTAGTCTCTTTGTCCTCGCTGATAGAAATCTCCTTTTTCGATATAAAAAAGACTTTTCGGTTGACTTCGAAACTTAAGTTGAATTATCCAATGTTTCGTCTGAAAAATGGTCAAGGTCCAACCAAAAAATTGCCTTTTTCGTCGAAAAACAATGAATTTTTGGTTGCCTTTTTCGATCTTTCCACTGGAAAGACACTTTTTGGTTGAATTACCTACCAAAAAGTGAATTGATCGTCAAATTCAGCCAAAAATTGTCTTTCTGATTCAAAAAATTTTCAAAGTACTACCAAAAAGCGATTTTTGAAAGATCGTCGAAATGTACTAAAAAAATATCTTCTTAGTCGGAAGATCTTCAAGTGCAACAAAAAATAGTTCTTGATCGTCCAAAAATGGTATTTCTGGAGTCGAAAGATCTGTAGGACTTTGAAGATCTTCCGACTAAGAAAGATACTTTTTGGGTGAATTTTGAAGATCTTTCGGCGATCCAGACACTTTTTGGTTGAACTTTGAAGATCTTCCGACTCAGAAAGGCAATTTTTGGAAGGATTTTCGTCCAAAAACCTCAAAATCAACATTTGTAAAGCCTAATTTTCGTCAAAAAACCTCGAAATCAACATCTATGAAGCCTAATTTTCGTCCAAAAACCTCAAAATCAACATTTGTTTAAGCCTAATTTTCGTCCAAAAACCTCAAAATCAAGATTTTGAAAGCCAAATTTTCGTGAAAAACCTCAAAATCAACATTTGTAACGCCCAATTTTGATCAAAAAACCTCGAAATCAACATTTCCGATGCCTAATTTTCGTGCAAAAACCTCAAAATCAACATTTACAAAGCCAAATTTTCGTCAAAAACCTTAAAATCATAATTTACAAATGCCTAATTTTCGTGAAAAAACCTCAAAATCAACTTTTAGTTGACAATTTTTCGTCAAAAACCTCCAAATCATGGTTATAAGAGCCAAATTTTTTTGTCAAAAAATCTCAAAATCAACATTTTTAAAACCCAAATTTCCTTCAAAAACCTCAAAGTTAACATTCAAAGGGTTCATTTGTGGGGGCGCACTGTGAACAAGTTTGGGAACCTCTGATTTCGATGCAGTTGTATGGACACTCTTTTGCTCAAAAAGATCAAAGTCCTAAAACTTCCTTTTGTGGACTTTGACCCTTTTAAGGAAGTAAAACTTGTTTTTTGTGTACTTTACTAATCGTGGCTGGATGTGATGTAAGTAAGGGACCGAAGAAAAAGGTAAAGAACCATAAAGAAGAGTGAAAAACAAGGAATTGAAACTACAAATTACAATATTAAACTCCTCTCGAGAGTAACCGGATCACATGCTCATTAGAGAATCTCGAACGAGTTTATCTCTCAATTAAACGAACGGAGGGGATCACGCCTTAGTTTACGAGGACGTTTTATACGAAAAGAAAGAGAAAAGGCGTCATTTTAAAAAATTGGAGAGCTCGTCGACCTGATCAAGACGGATTTCTACCTGAGACGTCCATTTAGCTCTTGTGTTCAAGAGCGGATGTGTGTGTGGTCGCTATCGGTATCGAAATGTCGGAGAAAAAAAGGGACACGACATCATTTGTCTTAAACCTTCCTTTGAGAGTTTTTAAAAGGTAGAAAACGTAATCCGGGCGTAATTCAAATTTAATTCCGTGATGGAAGTCGGACCGCAAAATGAGAAGAAAACCGAAAGATCCCACACGGGAGAGGCTCAAAACTAATATAGAATCTTGCGGTCGGACCGCATCGGCAAACGGACTAAAACCTAATCTAATATAAGAGGTCGGTTATACGTGGCCTGGGTTACCGCACTAATGTAGATATTAGTTTGGGTTAAGAGATACCAAACGCACACAAAAAAATTGAACTTTTCAATTTACCTTTTTCTACCGGGAGTCCGTTCACCCAAAACGATGGATTCCCTTCCGTAAGCCACGCAACGTGTTGTACAAGAGGTTCCCAGGTCTTTTAGGGACTAAACTTTGACCGATATGAATGCTTTGAAGGAGAAAAATGACCCTTAAGTCTCAAACTTGCTCGCAACGGCCACTTTTTGTTTGGACTTGGTTGATATTTCGACCATAAAGACACTTTTTGGTATGAATTGTTCCATATTTTGGTGATTAACACACTTTTTGGTCGAAATTGCTCTATATTTCGACGATAAAGACACTTTTTGGTTGGAATTCGTCGACATTTCCACGAGAAAGACACTTTTTTTGGTATGAAGTGTTCCATATTTAGACGATAAATACAATTTTCGGTTGGAATTGGATTTTATGACGTAAAAGACACTTTTTGATTAGAATTGGTCGTTATATCTACGGTAAAGACACTTTTTGGTTGGATATCGACGATAGTCTGACAAGAAAAGCAATTTTTGGATTGACGTGTTCCATTTATCCATGAGGAAGACACTTTTGGACGGTTTTTGACGAGAAAAAGTCCAGCAATGAATCCTTCTCGACAAGATCCTACCAAAAAGTGTCTTTCAGGTCTAAGGATAGGCCATAACCTCCCACCTTGCGGTTGGAATTGCTCGGTATTTCGAGGATAAAGACACTTTTTGGTTGGAATTCGTCGACGTTTCCACGAGAAAGACACTTTTTGGTTGGCGTTGGTCAATATTTAGACGAGAAAGACACTTTTTGGTTGGCGTTGGTCAATATTTAGACGAGAAAGACACTTTTTGGTTGGCATTGTTCGATTTCTAGACGATAAACACTTTTTGGTCGGAATTGCTCTATATTTCGAGGAAGAAGACACTTTTTGGTTGGAATTCGTCGACATCTCCCCGAGAAAGACACTTTTTGGTTGGAAATGATCAATTTTTCGACGTGAAAGATACTTTATGGTCGGAATTGCTCTATATTTCGACGATAAAGACACTTTTTGGTTGGAATTGGTCATTATATCTACGAGAAAGACACTTTTTGGTTAGAATGGTCGATATTTCCACGGAAAGACACTTTTTGGTTGGAAATGATCAATTTTTTGACGAGAAAGACACTTTTTGGTTGGAAATGATCAATTTTTTGACGAGAAGGACACTTTTTCGTTGGAAATGATCAATTTTTTGACGTGAAAGACGCTTTTTGGTCGGAATTGCTCTATATTTCGACGATAAAGACACTTTTTGGTGGAAATTGGCCGTTATATCTACGAGAAAGACACTTTTTAGTTGGAATGAGCGATATTTCCACGGAAATACACTTTTTGGTAGGAAATGCTTTGTATTTCGAGGATAAAGACCCTTTTTGGTTGAAATCGTTCTATATTTAGACGATATATATTATATATATATATATATGTATATATATATATATATATATATATATATATATATATATATATATATATATATATATATATATTTTGAAATGGTCGATATTTTGACGAAAAAGACACTATTTGGTTGGACATCGACCATAAACTGACAGGAAAGGCTCTTTTTGGATGGACATATTCCATCTATGCATGAGAAAGACACTTTTTGGATGGTTTTTGACGAAATAAAGTCCACCAAAGAGCCCTTTTTGTCATGATCCTACCAAAAAGTGTCTTCCAGGTCTTAAGATAGACCAAATCGTGCCACTTTTCGGTTGGAATTGGTCGATCAAGACACTTTTTTTCTATCTATGACTTCAAACCTCTGATGATCTTCTGATGAGAAAGACAATTTTTGGTTGGACTTGTCCAATATGGAACGAAAGACACTTTTTGATGAGAACTCAAGGCCCCCCAACTTACCCACTTAAAATTTGCTCAAACCAACAAAATAGCGGGCGAAAAGAACATTTTCTCAGATGACTTGACACATCGGAGGGCAATTTTTTCGAATTGTTTCAGTCTTGCCTCGACAAGCCCGCGGATCCTTTTTTTCCCACGCCGCACGTTTTTCTAACTCATTTTCGAGCCCCCAAGTCATTCCTTGATTCGATACGGCCTTATTTCTAAAATAAAAATATAAAAAACGTAATATTTTTTCATGTCCAATTTCGGAATGAATTTATCTTCGTATAAATCATGGGGAAGGGAAAAAAACTGGGTTAGGAATTGTGATTTACGAGGCAACAGGGGCGTTTCTCGACCTTTTTAATAGGCTCAGAAGTTTTTCTATGAGGGTGGAACAATTAAAAATTAGTTAGCTTGAAAAAAAATAATTTTTTTTCCAAGGGGTTCGCAATGACGTGAAATTATAGCGGTTTTGGCATCTTTTTTACCTGGGATGGACCAAACAGATGAAAAACGAAGGGGATTTAATTGGAAAGCAAACTGCGTTGGGGAGGTGGTGGAGAGTCGAAGAGGTGTCTGGAGAGGTCTGTAGAGCCCCAACTTTGGAGAAAGTCCATGGTGTTCAAAAAGGAAAACTACATGTAGCCATTTTTGGCTAATTTTCGTGATATAGCCATTTTTCGCCTTAAAAGGTCGGTTTTAATCAGATAGTGTTGTTGGGCGCAATTTGTATGTGATCTCGGTAAGGTTTCAAAAGGGGAGTAAGGCCGTAAATTATGCGTCGATAGCGGGGCGTTCGTCCTTCCCGTCCTAATGAAGTCCGGTCCTATCTATAGGTTGGGCATAGCTGCGTCCATTCTGTGTTAAGTGGTCATGATAAACGGAGGTGTAAAGGGAGCTTCGCCGTATACAATACACGGAGCGCAATTTGCCACCGGGACCCTCGTAAGTTTCTCCTATGCGCGAAACCAACCTCAGATCCTTTATCGCGGCTACGACGTGTATTTATGTCCCGCTTTGTCCGAGGACGGTCCTCATCCCACTCTCACGACCCCCGCAACTCGAACGACAATCCACTTTCAATCAAATCTTACCTTCAGAACCAACAAGAAGGTCGTCCTATTGACCAGCTTGCTCTAATAAACTATGCCAATGCAGATTCGATTATGCTATCGATTCGTATTCGACTAAATGATATCAAAAGTATTCACTGGAACCTTCGATCATTGTCAACGTCGTTTAGTGGGAGAACCGCTATTGAAATCCAGGAGCAATTGATCAATCACTCGATTGGCTCTATTAGCGTCAGATGTGATTTTCCAAGCCAAACCATTGAACATCAACTCTACTAGTCAAAAAGGTCATCTCATAGTTGGAGGAGTCAATTTTATTTGATATACAGAGAGTCCATTTTAGCGGATTTCCGGAGGAAAGCAGGCTATTGGGGCCGGCCTCACGGCTGCTTTCGGCTAAGAGGCTTATATATTCGTGATCAGGACGATTTCCTGATCACGAAAATATAGGTTTTTCCCAACCTTGGCGATATATATATATATATATATATATATATATATATATATATATATATATATATATATATATATATATATATATATATATATATATATATATATATATATTATATATATATATATATATATATATATATGTACCGACGCGATAACTCGAGCTAGGATTGTTTGAATTAAACGAGACTTGGTATTTAGAGCTTTTATTTCACCAGGTAGAAGCCTATTGAAAATGGCTTGAATCGAGAAAGCGGTTCTGGTACTTCGCTTAGGGCATAAAGGGCATTTTCGCGATTTTCTCGGAACCTGAAGGTTTGAGATGGTTAAAAATCGTGACGGGAAAGTCCTAGGGGCCGAGGATCATAGTTAATAGCAGTTCAAATTTCAAAATCGGTTCTGGGACTTGCCCAAGGGGCCTAAATGGAATTTCGTGATTTTCTTGTAACCTTAAGGTTTGAGATGGTTGAAAATCGTGATGGGAATGTCTGATGATCCGCAGACCATATTAAGAACGGTTCAAATCACGGAAGAAGTTTCGGGGGCCCATGCTAAGGGGCCTAAATGGAATTTCGTGATTTCTTCGATACCGGTAAGTTTGAGATGGTTGGAAATGGTGACGGAAATATATTATGGCCCGAGGACCATAGTAGAAGACAGTTGAAATTGCCTAAGCGGTTCCCCAGAACCGAGAGTCCCAACTCTCCTTAGTGACTGGGGCGGGAAACTAGGACATCAAGGCAAACTAGGACAAACTAGGCACGGGGGGGGGGAACTAGGACATCTAAGATAGGATTAGGGAAGGCCTTTCCGGAGGAAATCCGCTGCTTCTCGAGGCTGCCTCGAGGCTTTTTTTGATGTTCGGAAAGTCAATTCTTGTTCAAAAATCATGAGTTTTTGATGAAAACAGTAAATTCATGTTGAAATGGGTCAATTCTTGTTACTCAAAAAGTCAATTCTCGTTGAAAAGGGTCTATTCTTGTTGAAAAGGGTCGATTCTTGTTGAAAAGGGTCGATTCTTGTTGAAAAGGGTCGATTCTTGTTGAAAAGGGTCGATTCGTGTTGAAAAGGGTCGATTCTTGTTGAAAAGGGTCGATTCTTGTTGAAAAGGGTCTATTCTTGTTGAAAAGGGTCGATTCGTGTTGAAAAGGGTCGATTCTTGTTTAAAAGGGTCGATTCTTGTTGAAAAGGGTCAATTCTTGTTGAAAAGGGTCGATTCTTGCTGAAAAGGGTCGATTCTTGTTGAAAATGGTCGATTCTTGTTGAAAAGGGTCAATTCTTGCTGCAAAGAGTGTCTCTATTCTCGTTGTAAATTATAAATTTTTGTTAGAAAAAGTGAATTCTTGTTGAAAAGAGTCAATTCTTGATGCAAAGAGTGTCTATTATCGTTGTAAATTATAAATTTTTGTTAGAAAAAATGAATTCTTGTTTAAATGGATAAATTCTTGTTATTCAAAAAGTCAATTCTTGTTTAAAATTATCAATTTGTTCAAAACAGTCAATTCTTGTTGAAATGGATCAATTCTTGTTACTCAAGGAGTCGATTCTTGCTGTCCAGATCTTGTTGTAAATTATACATTATTGATGAAAACAGTAAATTCTAGTAGGAAAAGGCAAATTCTTGTTGAAAACAGTCTAATATCGTTGAAAAGTGTCAATTCTTGTTACTTAAGGAATCAATTTTTGCTGTCCAGAGTGTCTATTCGTGTTGTAAATTATAAATAAATTGTTGATGAAAAAAGTAAATTCTAGTAGAAAAAGGTCAATTATTGTTGAAAACAGTCTAATATAGTTCAAAAGGGTCAATTCTTGTTACTCAAAAAGTCAATTCTTGCAGGTCAGAGTGTCAATTCTTGTTGTAAATTATAAATTTTTTGTTAAAAACAGTGAATTTTTGTTGGAATGGATCAATTCTCGTTACTCAAGGAGTCGACTCTTGCTACCCAGAGTGATATTCTTGTTGTAAATTATACATTATTGATAAAAACAGTAAATTCTAGTAGGAAAAAGTAAATTCTTGTTGAAAACAGTCCAATTTTTTTTTAAAAGTGTCAATTCTTGTTACTGAAGGAGTCAATTCTTGCTGTTCAGAGAGTCAATTCTTTTTACTCAAAAAGCCAATTCGTGCAGTTCAGATGCTTGTTGAAAAGGGTCAAATCTTGTTACTTAAGGGGTAAATTCTTGTAAAAAATGGTCAATTCTTGTTGAAAACAGTCTAATCTCGTTGAAAAGGGTCAATTCTTGTTGCTCAAGGAGTCAATTCATGATTTTCAGAGATTCCATTTTTTGCTGTTCAATAAGTAGATTCTTGTTGGAAAGGATCCCTTCCTGTTACTCAAGGAATCAATTCTTGCTGTAAAGAGTTTCTATCCTTGTTGTAAATTATAAATTTTTGTTAGAAACTGTGAATTCTTGTTGAAAAGGGCCAATTATTGTTTCTCAAGGAGTCAATTCTTTCTGTTCATAGTTTCTATTTTTGTTGTAAATTATCAATTTTTCTTGAAAACAGTCAATTCTTGATGAAAAAGGTCAATTCTTGTCACTCATGCAGTTTAGAGTGTCAATTATTGTTGAAAATTATATAAAATTCTTGTTAAAAACATTCAATTCTTGTTCAGAAGGGTCAATTCTTGTTGCTCAGAGTAAGAAGAATGGATGCTGTTCAGAATTTGTGGTTACTAAAGGAGTAAATTCTTCTTGAAAATTATAAATTCATGTTGAAAAACAGTAAATCCTTGTAAAAAAAATCTACCTAAAATGTAATTTTTGTTTCCAATCAGAGTCAATTCTCGATTTAAAAACTCAATTCATGTTGAAAAGGCAAAAATTGTTGATAATGGGCAATTCTGGATAAAGAAGAAACCATTTCGAAAAATTGAATATCAAAAATAGATCATTTTTAAATAGAATTTTTTTTCCTCCACTTCTTCTCTTTCTCGGCTATAAATCCGTCTTGCCGCACTCCTATTCGGTTCGGGGCATGAATCATGCGTTCCGAGACGTTCATATTGTACCCGGATACGGCTCGTCTTCGGGCTTGTAAATTAATAAAATACGAGAATGAGAAGAGTCCTCCTTCCTTCTCTTTCGTTCCCTCTCGCTCTTCCAGAGTTCAAACTCCATTCGCCCCTGAGCATGTTCTGAATCCATTATGAGCTATATTTGTTCCCTTTGAACCCAAGCCGATGTTTACCCTCTTCGGAAACTCAGAAAACGAAAGAGAGAGAGTGAGAGCAAGAATACTAAGAGTACAAGCAAAGAGGTCCACAACATTTCGATTTATCAATTTCACATTTTAAACTATGTAACCCAAAATTCGGATTTCAAATGTCGTTGTAGAGGCTTAATTCTGATCAGAAATGGACAATTTTTGGTTTAGTAGCTCAATTATTGCTCAAAAGAGTCTATTCATGTTGCTGAAACTTTAAAATCTCATTGTGGAGGCTCAATTATTGTTAAAAAGAGTGAATTCATGTCGTTAGAAGAGTCGAATCTCGTTTTGGAGGCTCAATTCTTGTTGAAAAGGGTCAATTTATGTCTTCAAAAGAGTCAAATCTCGTTGCGGACGGTCAATTCTTGTCCCAAAGGGTCAATTTATGTTGTCAAAAGAGTTAAATCTCGTTTTGGAGGGTCAATTCCTGTTGAAAAGGGCCAATTTATGTCGTCAAAAGAGTTAAATCTCGTTTTGGAGGCTCATTTCTTGTTGAAATGGGCCAATTTATGTCGTCAAAAGAGTCAAATCTCGTTTTGGAGGCTTATTCATGTTGAAAAGGGCCAATTTATGTCGTCAAAAGAGTTAAATCTCGTTTTGGAGGCTCATTTCTTGTTGAAATGGGCCAATTTATGTCGTCAAAAGAGTCAAATCTCGTTTCGGAGGCTCAATTCTTGTTAAAAATGGCCAATCTATGTCGTCAAAAGAGTTAAATCTCGTTTTGGAGGATCAATTCTTGTTGAAAAGGGTCAATTTATGTCGTCAAAAGAGTCGAATCACGTTTTGGAGGCTCAATTCTTGTTGAAATGGGCCAATTTATGTCGTCAAAAGAGTTAAATCTCGTTTTAGAGGCTCAATTCTTGTTAAAAAGGGCCAATTTATGTCGTCAAAAGAGTCAAATCTCGTTTTGGAGGCTCAATTCTTGTTTAAAAGGGTCAATTCATGTTGTCAAGAGAGTCGAATCTCGTTTTTGAGACTCAATTCTTGTTACTTCGAAATTCAATTCTTGTTGAAAAAAGGATATGTCTTGTTTTGAGTTGTGAGATTCATAAAACGAGAGAGAATGCTCCAAGTGGAAGAAAATAAGAAGATTTCGATATGTCACTTTCACCTTTGGAACAATTAAGATTTCAAAGGACTCGGTATGTCGAATTTCACTCTTTGATATCGAAGACCCAATTAGCCATTGGGGTCCAAATGTCGTAATACAATAGAAGACAATCGAAGACAATTAAACGAGATCTAGGTTGATCCTCGATGCCCTCGTTTGTCGACTTAGCTTCATGTGTGGGCGAAATTTCCGGTAGCAAACCGAAGGGTGGTCCCCAGGAAGCGGACAAATTGTTCGAAATTGGGTCGTGATTCGAACCAATTAGGGGGCAATTTGTCGGATTGGGTCGTGAGGCCATTAAAGGAGGGACGTTTGGGTAGAAAAAAAGAGGACTTCTGTAATAAGCCACCCTTCAATCATAAGAACAGAAGAAAAACCGAAAAAGACGCTCTTTACTTCTATAGTCATGAATACGGAATGAGTATGCAAATTGTGCGACTTTAGGGTCACTGCATTAGCGACTCTTCTATTCCCAGGCACGTGTCGGGGTCTTCCAATCTTTCATGGATGAAATATTTCAATGGTTGCGCACGGGAATAAGTCAAAATATGAAGAACCTTTTTACCTTTTCTCCTTCATAAATTTCTCGCGTACGTGATCCATTCTCGTTGTTTTTATTCGAGGGCCTCCTCTAATAACGCACATTTCGACGCCCACCGTTCCATTACGGTCACCTCCATTGTCCTCTCCCTGGCAACCGATTTGTATCGGAAATTTTCCGTGAGAAATTCAACCTAACCCTGTCATTTTCGGATATTCGAACATCGAAAATTATGGGAACGACCGCTTTATATCTAAAATAAACAATATCTAGATTCAAAATTGGCCATAAAATATTTCAACGATCACACGTGACATGATGAGGATAAAAGCTGTTTGATAGCAATGTTGCCAACTTTGACTGATTCTTTCCCTTTTTTCTATTTAATTGCTGTATAGGTCGCTTTCCGACTGTCTCCTTCCCATTATGCTAATTTTCAACTGTGAACCCGTACACGTTTAACTGCTCATTAGTAAAACCGTTAGAAAAACGGATCATTAACGGAGAGCGTTTTCTCGCCTAAAATTCCGCAAAAATACCTGTTGGAAACATTGTTGGCCTTTTTTGTCCGGGAGGAAAGTTTGTTGGTGATTTTTGAGACTTTGTTGGTCGACTTTGTTAGGTTACCAACCAAAAAGGGACATTCCTGGTAGTTTTCAAGACTTTGTCGGTCGATCGGCTACCGACCAAAAGGACACTTTGTTGGTGCTTTTTGGGACTTTGTTGGTCGACTTTGTTAGGGACATTGATGGTGGTTTTCGAGACTTTGTTGGTCGATTTTGAAACTGTTGATAGGCTACCGACTTGGAGGACACTTTGCTGGTGAATTTGAGACTTAGTTAGGTTACCAACAAAAAGGGACATTCCTGGTAGTTTTCAAGACTTTGTTGGTCGATTTTGACACTTTGCTGATAGGCTACCGACCAAAAGGACACTTTGTTGGTGCTTTCTCGGACTTTGTTAGGCTACCAACTAAAAGGGGACATTGCTGGTGGTTTTCGAGACTTTGTTGGTCGATTTTGACACTTTTGATAGGCTACCGACTTGGAGGATACTTTGCTGGTGGTTTTCGAGACATTGCTGGTCGATGTTGATTCTTTCTGGATAGGCCACCGACTATAAGGACACTTTCCTGTCCTTGTGGTTTTAAGACTTAGGTAGTTTTTAAGACTTTTTTGTTCGAATTTGACACTTTGTTGTGAGACTGGAAGAACTAGCGAACGATCCCCAACAAGAATTTTCAACAAGAATCAACCATTTCAAGGAAGATAATGGGAATTTCTTGTTGTAAAGAGGTTAACTCTTGTCGGAATGGGTAAATTCTTGTTGGAATTGGTAAATTGTTGTCAGAAAAATATTTATGGTATTTCTTTGCAAAATAAAAGGTAAGAAAATGAGTAAATTCTTGTTATAAGGGATCTTTTCTGTTTACAAAAGGGTAAAAACGTTATGAAATGGATATATTCTTGTTGGAAAAGGTTTTTATCTTTGTTTAAGATTTTTGTTGTTTAAGAAGTCAATTCTTGTTGAAAAGTAGCGGATTCAATTCTTGTCAGAGATGGAAAATTCTTGTTGGAGGGGGTAAATTATTGTCGGACGGGTAAATTCTTGTCGGAGGGGGTTACTTTTTGTCGGAGAAGGTAAATTCTTGTCAGAAAAGAAAAGGTCAATTCTGGTCAGTACGGGTCAATTCTTGTTGGTATGGGGTGATTGTTGTCAGAAAAGGGAAACTCTTGTAGGTGAGGGTAGATTCTTGTCAGAAATGATCAATTCTTGTTGGTAAGGGTCGATGTTTGTAAGAAAAGGACCATTCTTTGCTGAGGGTAGATTGTTATCAAAAAGTCCCTATTATTGTTCATAAGGGTCGATTCTTGTCGTTAAGTTCAATTCTTGTTGGTAAGGATTGATTGTCGTTGAAATTGGACAATTCTTGATGAAAATGGTCGATTTTTGATTGAAAAGTTGATTTTTTGTCGGAAAGGGTCCATTTCTTTTGGAAAATTCAGGGTTTGTAGCATGAAATGGTGATTTCTATCTAAAAGGCTGTAAGTCGATTAACCTCCTCCGAAATTTATAATACGTGCCTCCCTCTTAGACTGGTAAATTAGGAATCTGGATTATGGACCCGAAAATGAAGAGTTTCGGTCGGGACAGGTGCCTTGAACCTCTTCTAATTGCCTAAGCGATTAGGAAGTGCCGAGTCATACTCCATTTTAAAAAAACAAAAAAAAAGGCTAAAAAGGTCTCTCACGGTTTATTCGGAATATTTTAAAGACAGAAGTCGGTTTATGCTATGAGGGAATGTCTAATTACCTTTCTCGAGCTCGCCCTTTGCGGATTGGGCCAGTTAAAGGCCTATCATTAGAGGCGATTAAAGAAAAAGACCCGCCGCTTCTTTCGAGTCCGAACGCGGATTTTCAGATAAAAACGACGTTCGGAACTATCGAATTTTATTGGACCCGAGTCGGCGTCTTTTGATCCCTTCCGCCTTCCTCGAATGCCGAAATCGTTCCGGAAACCGTGAGATACCCTCAGATGATACACATATTACCCGCTTTCTTCCTAGCCACTCGACTATCAGGCCCGTCCATCTATTCAATAAATGAAAAGTCCTTCTCTTTGATAAACCAGCAACAAAGTTTCCATTTTGTCAAATGCTTATCAACAAAGAGTCAAAATCGACCAACAAAGTCGCCAAAAACCACCAATGAAGTGTCCTTTGTGATTAACCGGCAACAAAGTTTTCATCTAGCCAAAATCCTACCAACAAAGTATCAAGATCGACCAACAAAGTTTTGAAAACGACCAACTAATCTATCAACAAAATGTCAAATTTGGAGAAAGAAGAAAAAGAAAAAGAAAAAAAAAAAAAAAAAAAGAAAAAAAAAGTTTTAAAAATCACCGATGAACTTTCTATTTCATAAATCAGCAATCGGTTTCCATCTAGTCAAACGTTTATCAACTAAGTGTCAAAATCGACCAACAAAGTCTGAAAACAAAATCAAGTTTTTTGGACCAACAAGGTGTCAAATTGTGTCGAATTTGACCAACAAAGTGTCAAATTGTGACAAATTTGACCAACAAAGTGTCCAATTGTGTCGAATTTTACCAACGAGGTGTCCAGTTGTGTCGAATATGACCAACAAAGTGTAAAATTGTGCCGAATTTAACCAACAAAGTGTCTAATTGTGTAAAATTTAACCAACAAAGTGTCCAATTATGTCGAATATGACCAACAAAGTGTAAAATTGTGCCGAATTTGACCAACAAAGTGTCTAATTGTGTCAAATTTAACCAACAAAGTGTCCAATTGTGTCGAATATGACCAACAAAGTGTAAAATTGTGCCGAATTTAACCAACAAAGTGTCCAATTGTTTTAAATTCGACCTAAAAAGTCTCAAATTCAACCCAAAAAGTCTCAAATTCGACCAACAAAGACTCAAATTTGACCAACAAAGTCTTAAATTCGACCAACAGGCAACAATGTCTCAAATTCGACCCAACAAAGTCTCAAATTCGACCCAACAAAGTCTCAAATTCGACCCAACAAAGTCTCAAATTCGACCCAACAAAGTCTCAAATTCGACCAAAAAGGTCTTAAATTCGAACCAAAAGTATCATATTTGACATACAAAGTCTCAAATTCGACCAACAAAGTCTTAAATTTGACCAACAATGTTTCAAATTCAATTAAAAAAGTATCAAATTTAACCAAAAAAGTCTAAAATTATATCAAACAAAGTCTCAAACTCGACCAACAAAGTCTTAAATTCGACCAACAATGTCTCAAATTCGACCAACGAAGTCTCAAATTCCACCAACGAAGTCTCAAATTCGACCCAACAAAGTCTCAAATTCGACCCAACAAAGTCTCAAATTCGACCCAACAAAGTCTCAAATTCGACCCAACAAAGTCTCAAATTCGACCAAAAAGGTCTTAAATTCGAACCAAAAGTATCATATTTGACATACAAAGTCTCAAATTCGACCAACAAAGTCTTAAATTTGACCAACAATGTTTCAAATTCAATTAAAAAAGTATCAAATTTAACCAAAAAAGTCTAAAATTATATCAAACAAAGTCTCAAACTCGACCAACAAAGTCTTAAATTCGACCAACAATGTCTCAAATTCGACCAACGAAGTCTCAAATTCCACCAACGAAGTCTCAAATTCGAACCAAAAGCCTCATATTTGACCTACAAAGTCTCAATCCGACCAACAAAGTCTCAAATTCAACCAACGAAGTCTCATATTCCACCAACGAAGTCTCAAATTCGACCAACAAAGTCTCAAATTCGACCAACAAAGTTTTTTTAAAATATTCAATAGACAAGCGACATCCTCAAAGAACCTCAATCACAAAGCTAAGATTAAAAATAAGTTTTCAAAAATGGTCAAAGTCCACTCAAGATTTGTCTTTCTAGCTTAGAAAAAGACCAAGGACCCTCCAAAAGTGTCTGAAGATGTCCAAAATGTTTTTCTGTTCACTTTCATGGCCATGATTTCTGACATTTCGGCTCCTTTCCGACTTCGAAATCGAATTCTTGTTTGTGTTTATAAAAGCTCGTTTTGACTTTTGATTGAAGAGGTCAGATGGGGGCAAAAGGAAAGGATAATCCGATCGGATCACGATGCTACTCATCCTCTCCCTAATATGGGGCTAATCTCTCTTTCTATTTCTTTCCTCCGTTCCAGACCTAATAGATCCTCTATAAAACCTCAATTTCACGACCTCCTATCACCCAAAAAAATCCAGTTAAAACAAATTATTCTTGTTGATTCGTGATTTTTTGTTCCAAAGGGGAAATTCTCGTTGAAACAAGAATTGATACTGGAACTGGATCTTCAAATTTGTCTTTCTTTTCAACGTCATCTACTTTATTTGTCCTGATTTTTGATACCTTCGTAGTTTTTGTCCTCTGAAACTTTGATATCCAGAAAAAATGATACGATTTTTCAACAAAAAAAAGTTCATTTTTCAAAAAGGGTCTGACAGGGGATGAAAAAAATCTACCCCCATACCTGGGGTGATATCTAGATGATTTTTTTGCCATTTTTTGCCCATAGAACACCTGATTTCAGGATTAAAGTCGAAGAAATTTTTTTTCCCAACCTTTCAGGGTGGAAAAGCCCACTAATTTTTTATTTTAAACTTTTTTTTTCCTTCGGAGCCAATCACGGGGCTAACCCAATAATACGTGACCCGTTATTAATGGGTTTAAAAATATTATAATCTATAATTATTTCCCAGTTTGGGAGACGTGGGTGGCACGAGGAACACCGATTACTTTTAATAGATAGATTTTAATTATACAAATATTCCGTTCTCTTTTTATTTTTTTCGGGAGGTGAATTATGATCCTTTAGAATTTGTGTAATTGGACGTGATTTATCGTCGATCGCCATATCTTCATGTGGAATCGCATAAAAGTACGTCTGGGGGTCCCACAGACGATCATAGCGGTTCAAATGCTCAACAATATCGAATGGACTTGGGGGACTTTGACCCCAACAATTGATACCAACAAGAATTTACAAAATATCAGACAAGAAGCGTCATAATCCAACAAAAATTGACCTAATATCCGAAAAGAATCGTCCTTATCCAACAAGAATTCACGAAATATTAAACGAGAATCGTCCTGATCCAACAAGAATTTACAAAATATCAGACAAGAAGCGTCCTAATCCAACAAAAATTGACAAAAGATCAGAAAGAATCGTCCTTATCCAAAAAGAATTGTCAAAATATTTGACAAGAAGCGTCCCAATCCAACAAGAATTTACAAAATATCAGACCTAGTCCAACAAGAATTGACAAAATATCACTAATCCTACAAAAATTGACAAAAATCACTAATCCAACAAGAATCGACAAAATGTCCGACAAGAATTGTCCTAGTCCGACAAGAATTGACAAAATATATGACTAGAATCGCCTTAATCCTACAAGAATCGAAAAAAAAATATCAGACAAGAATCGTCCATTTACAACAAGAATTGACAAAATATCAGACAAGAATAATCAATCTCCAACAAGAATCGAAGAATTGTCCACGTCCAACAAGATTGACAGCATCAGACAATTGACAAAACCAGACAAGAATCGTCCATGTCCAACAAGAATTGACAAAATATCACTAGTCCTACAAAATTTGACAAAATATCACTAATCCAACAAGAATTAACAAAACCAGACAAGAATCGTCCATGTCCAACAAGAATTGACAAAATATCACTAGTCCGACAAAATATCACTAATCCAACAAGAATCGATAAAATCTCCGACAAGAATAGTCCTAGTCCGACAAGAATTGACAAAATATAAGAATAGAATCGTCCTAATCCAACAAGAATCGAAAATTATCAGACAAGAATCGTCCATTAACAACAAGAATTGACAAAATATCAGACAAGAATCGTCCATGTCCAACAAGAATTGACAAAATATCACTAGTCCTACAAAAATTGACAAAATATCACTAGTCCTACAAAAATTGACAAAATATCACTAATCCTACAAAAATTGACAAAATATCACTAATCCAACAAGAATTGACAAAAACCAGACAAGAATCGTCCATGTCCAACAAGAATGGGCAATATCAGACGATAATCGCCCATATCCAACAAGAACCGATCTTATTCAACAAGGATTGGCATAATCCAACATAATCTACGTTATCCAACAAGAATTGATTTTATCAGAGATGAAAAGGATATTTATGTGCAACTAAAAACAACAATATCCAACAAGAATGTACCGTGCCCAACAAGAACCAATATTGTCCAACAACAATCTTCACTATCCAACAATAATTAACTTTATCAGACCAATCAAGAACCAATCATCACCAACAAGAATTTATCATGCCCAACAAAAATTTTTAAATTAACCAACAAAAATTGATTATTTACATCAAGTATTCGCCAATTTCATCAGAATTTGGCCATTTACAACAAGAATTGGGTCACTCCATTGAGAGCCAATCTAAAGCAAGGATTTTTGACTTCACCAACAAAAACTGACCTCCTACTACAAGAATTTCCATTTCCAACAAGAATTGACTAAAGCCGACCCTCTTCAACAAAAGTATTTTTGTAACCTCTCCAACAAGATAGAATTCCAAACAAAAATTCTACTCTCTCCAGCAAACTTTCTGGTACATCGGTACTCTCCAGCAAGAAATTTAGCATGCATTTTAGCCTTTCCAAGGAAGCAAACCCAGTTGGGAAGTTCTCCTTAGCTTCTGGGGGGCGGAGGCGAATGGATACACCTCGTGGGAACGTTACGCATTCTCCACTTTTTTCAATTTTGAACTCCGAAACTGAGATCCTTTCACAAAATTATGCAAACGAGGGTTAGAAAAAGATCATCTTCCGGGCGAAAAGTAGTCGAAAAAGGGTGGCGGGGATTTCGTGTACGGCGATTTATATCTGGGGGAGAAGTGGCCGTTTCTCACAGCTGGCAACACGACTATGGTAATGGCACCGGCCTAATGACAGGAGTCGGAAAAAGGGCCCGAATTGGCCACCCGAAAACGAAAACGACATGTTTAACCTTCAATTTTCTATCTTTCGAATCGACCCCGTTCGCCACCGTCGGCGCCTCCGGATTGCCATTTCCCGTCGTCGGGGCACCTTTTACCCGCGAACCTCTTTCGAAAAACAATTAGAGAGAGCGTGGGATATGGTCTCTAGGCATCACTCAAAAATTAGTGACGACGTTTAAACCCGAGCCCGTCCATATAGCATAGCAGACCGGAATTTTTTCGGGGCAGAATCGTGTAAAATTCTAAAATGCCGTTTATTAAGGGAGAGAGAGAAAAAAAAAAGGAGTTCGTGACTTCCTTTTTAACACTTTACTGATTTATCTTCGACTTTTTTCTTGAAAGAAACGCCGCTGAACGTCCAAACATGTTCCATACTGCACGTCAATCAAAATACAGATTTCAAGATTGAAAAAAATCGTTTAAAAAAATTGAATTAACAGGATAATAGGTAATTAAGCTCATGGATTAACTCAACAGGAATAGGCCTTTTTCAACCAGAACCAACTTCCAACTTTTACCTACAATAGACTTATTAACAACCTGAGAAAACAAGAATTTCCCTGTACAACTGTAATTCCCTCTACAACGAGAATTTCCCCATACAACGAGAATTTCCCTCTGAAACAAGAATTTACCTTATACATCGATAACTTACCTCTACAACGAGAATTTCCCTCTACAATGAGAATTTTCCCCTACAACGAGAATTTCCCCGTAAAACAAGAATTTCCCTCTACATCGAGAATTCCCCTCTACAACTGGAATTTCCCTCTGAAACAAGAATTTCCCTTATAAACGATAATTTACCTCTACAACGAGAATTTCCCTCTACAACTGGAATTTCCCTCTACAACTGGAATTTCCCTCAGCAGCGAGGAATTTCCCCTTCAACGAGAATTTCCCCCTACAACGAAAATTCCCCCCTAAAACGAGAATTCCCCCCTAAAACGAGAATTTCCCCCTACAACGAGAATTTCCCTCTGAAACAAGAATTTCCCTTATAGAACGATAATTTACCTCTACAACGAGAATTTCCCTCAGCAACGAGGAATTATTTCTAAAATGAGAATTTCCATGTAAAACGACAATTTCCTTCTAAAACGAGAATTTCCCCTAAAACGAGAATTTCCCCCTACAACGAGAATTTCCCTCTGAAACAAGAATTTCCCTTATACAACGATAATTTACCTCTACAACGAGAATTTCCCTCAGCAACGAGGAATTATTTCTAAAATGAGAATTTCCATGTAAAACGACAATTTCCTTCTAAAACGAGAATTTCCCCTAAAACGAGAATTTCCCCCTACAACGAGAATTTCCCTCTGAAACAAGAATTTCCCTTATACAACGATAATTTACCTCTACAACGAGAATTTCCCTCAGCAACGAGGAATTATTTCTAAAATGAGAATTTCCCATGTAAAACGACAATTTCCCTCTAAAACGAGAATTTCCCCCTAAAACAAGAATTTCCCCTCTACAACGAAAATTTCCTCTCTACAACTGGAATTTCCCTCAGGAACGAGGAATTTATCCTTACAACGACAATTTCCCCCTACAACGAGAATTTCCCCCTAAAACAAGAATTTCCCTCTACAACGAAAATTCCTCTCTACAACGGAATTTCCCTCAGGAACGAGGAATTTATCCTACAACGACAATTTCCCCCTACAACGAGAATTTCCCCCTAAAACAAGAATTTCCCTCTACAACGAAAATTCCTCTCTACAACTGGAATTTCCCTCAGGAACGAGGAATTTATTTCTAAAACGACAATTTCCCCGCTACAACGAGAATTTCCCCTCTAAAACGAGAATTTCCCTCTACAACGAGAAATTTCCCTCTACAACTGGAATTTCCCTCAGGAACAGAATTTCCCTATACAACGATAATTTCCCTCTACAACGAGAATTTCCCCCTAGCAAACAGGAATTTCCCTCTACAACGAGAATTTCCTGTAAAACGACAATTTCCTTCTAGAAACGAGGAATTTCCACTAAAACGAGAATTTCCCCCTACAACGAGAATTTCCCTCTGAAAACAAGAATTTCCCTTATACAACGATAATTTACCTCTACAACGAGAATTTCCCTCAGCAACGAGGAATTATCTGACAAAAACGAGAATTTCCCCCTACAACGAGAATTTCCCCCTAAACAAGAATTTCCCTATACAACGATAATTCCTTCTACAACGAGAATTTCCCTCAGCAACGAGGAATTTATCCTAAACGAGAATTTCCCTCTACAACGAGAATTTCCCTCTAAAACAAGAATTTCCCTCTACAACGAAAATTCCTCTCTACAACTGGAATTTCCCTCAGGAACGAGGAATTTATCCTACAACGACAATTTCCCCCTACAACGAGAATTTCCCCCTAAAACAAGAATTTCCCTCTACAACGAAAATTCCTCTCTACAACTGGAATTTCCCTCAGGAACGAGGAATTTATCCTACAACGACAATTTCCCCCTACAACGAGAATTTCCCCCTAAAACAAGAATTTCCCTCTACAACGAAAATTCCTCTCTACAACTGGAATTTCCCTCAGGAACGAGGAATTTATCTTACAACGACAATTTCCCCCTACAACGAGAATTTCCCCCTAAAACAAGAATTTCCCTCTACAACGAAAATTCCTCTCTACAACTGGAATTTCCCTCAGGAACGAGGAATTTATCCTACAACGACAATTTCCCCCTACAACGAGAATTTCCCCCCTAAAACAAGAATTTCCCTCTACAACGAAAATTCCTCTCTACAACTGGAATTTCCCTCAGGAACGAGGAATTTATCCTACAACGACAATTTCCCCCTACAACGAGAATTTCCCCCTAAAACAAGAATTTCCCTCTACAACGAAAATTCCTCTCTACAACTGGAATTTCCCTCAGGAACGAGGAATTTATCCTACAACGACAATTTCCCCCTACAACGAGAATTTCCCCCTAAAACAAGAATTTCCCTCTACAACGAAAATTCCTCTCTACAACTGAATTTCCCTCAGGAACGAGGAATTTATCCTACAACGACAATTTCCCCCTACAACGAGAATTCCCCCCTAAAACAAGAATTTCCCTCTACAACGAAAATTCCTCTCTACAACTGGAATTCCCTCAGGAACGAGGAATTTATCCTACAACGACAATTTCCCCCTACAACGAGAATTTCCCCCTAAAACAAGAATTTCCCTCTACAACGAAAATTCCTCTCTACAACTGGAATTTCCCTCAGGAACGAGGAATTTATCTTACAACGACAATTTCCCCCTACAACGAGAATTTCCCCCTAAAACAAGAATTTCCCTCTACAACGAAAATTCCTCTCTACAACTGGAATTTCCCTCAGGAACGAGGAATTTATCCTACAACGACAATTTCCCCCTACAACGAGAATTTCCCCCTAAAACAAGAATTTCCCTCTACAACGAAAATTCCTCTCTACAACTGGAATTTCCCTCAGGAACGAGGAATTTATCTTACAACGACAATTTCCCCTACAACGAGAATTTCCCCCTAAAACAAGAATTTCCCTCTACAACGAAAATTCCTCTCTACAACTGGAATTTCCCTCAGGAACGAGGAATTTATCCTACAACGACAATTTCCCCCTACAACGAGAATTTCCCCCTAAAACAAGAATTTCCCTCTACAACGAAAATTCCTCTCTACAACTGGAATTTCCCTCAGGAACGAGGAATTTATCTTACAACGACAATTTCCCCCTACAACGAGAATTTCCCCCTAAAACAAGAATTTCCCTCTACAACGAAAATTCCTCTCTACAACTGGAATTTCCCTCAGGAACGAGGAATTTATCCTACAACGACAATTTCCCCCTACAACGAGAATTTCCCCCTAAAACAAGAATTTCCCTCTACAACGAAAATTCCTCTCTACAACTGGAATTTCCCTCAGGAACGAGGAATTTATCCTACAACGACAATTTCCCCCTACAACGAGAATTTCCCCCTAAAACAAGAATTTCCCTCTACAACGAAAATTCCTCTCTACAACTGGAATTTCCCTCAGGAACGAGGAATTTATCCTACAACGACAATTTCCCCCTACAACGAGAATTTCCCCCTAAAACAAGAATTTCCCTCTACAACGAAAATTCCTCTCTACAACTGGAATTTCCCTCAGGAACGAGGAATTTATCCTACAACGACAATTTCCCCCTACAACGATTAGAGAGAGCGTGGGATATGGTCTCTAGGCATCACTCAAAAATTAGTGACGACGTTTAAACCCGAGCCCGTCCATATAGCATAGCAGACCGGAATTTTTTCGGGGCAGAATCGTGTAAAATTCTAAAATGCCGTTTATTAAGGGAGAGAGAGAAAAAAAAAAGGAGTTCGTGACTTCCTTTTTAACACTTTACTGATTTATCTTCGACTTTTTTCTTGAAAGAAACGCCGCTGAACGTCCAAACATGTTCCATACTGCACGTCAATCAAAATACAGATTTCAAGATTGAAAAAAATCGTTTAAAAAAATTGAATTAACAGGATAATAGGTAATTAAGCTCATGGATTAACTCAACAGGAATAGGCCTTTTTCAACCAGAACCAACTTCCAACTTTTACCTACAATAGACTTATTAACAACCTGAGAAAACAAGAATTTCCCTGTACAACTGTAATTCCCTCTACAACGAGAATTTCCCCATACAACGAGAATTTCCCTCTGAAACAAGAATTTACCTTATACATCGATAACTTACCTCTACAACGAGAATTTCCCTCTACAATGAGAATTTTCCCCTACAACGAGAATTTCCCCGTAAAACAAGAATTTCCCTCTACATCGAGAATTCCCCTCTACAACTGGAATTTCCCTCTGAAACAAGAATTTCCCACGAATTTATCAAACGAGAATTTCCCTCTACAATAATTTACCTCTACAACGAGAATTTCCCTCAGCAACGAGGAATTATTTCTAAAATGAGAATTTCCATGTAAAACGACAATTTCCTTCTAAAACGAGAATTTCCCCTAAAACGAGAATTTCCCCCTACAACGAGAATTTCCCTCTGAAACAAGAATTTCCCTTATACAACGATAATTTACCTCTACAACGAGAATTTCCCTCAGCAACGAGGAATTATTTCTAAAATGAGAATTTCCATGTAAAACGACAATTTCCTTCTAAAACGAGAATTTCCACTAAAACGAGAATTTCCCCCTACAACGAGAATTTCCCTCTGAAACAAGAATTTCCCTTATACAACGATAATTTACCTCTACAACGAGAATTTCCCTCAGCAACGAGGAATTATCTCTAAAATGAGAATTTCCACGTAAAACGAGAATTTCCCCCTACAACGAGAATTTCCCTCTGAAACAAGAATTTCCCTTATACAACGATAATTTACTTCTACAACGAGAATTTCCCTCAACAACGAGGAATTATCTCTAAAATGAGAATTTCCCTCTAAAACGAGAATTTCCCTCTAAAACGAGATATTCCCCCTAAAACAAGAATTTCCCTCTACAACGAAAATTCCTCTCTACAACTGGAATTTCCCTCAGGAACGAGGAATTTATCCTGCAACGACAATTTCCCCCTACAACGAGAATTTCCCCCTAAAACAAGAATTTCCCTCTACAACGAAAATTCCTCTCTACAACTGGAATTTCCCTCAGGAACGAGGAATTTATCCTACAACGACAATTTCCCCCTACAACGAGAATTCCCCCCTAAAACAAGAATTTCCCTCTACAACGAAAATTCCTCTCTACAACTGGAATTTCCCTCAGGAACGAGGAATTTATCCTACAACGACAATTTCCCCCTACAACGAGAATTTCCCCCTAAAACAAGAATTTCCCTCTACAACGAAAATTCCTCTCTACAACTGGAATTTCCCTCAGGAACGAGGAATTTATCTTACAACGACAATTTCCCCCTACAACGAGAATTTCCCCCTAAAACAAGAATTTCCCTCTACAACGAAAATTCCTCTCTACAACTGGAATTTCCCTCAGGAACGAGGAATTTATCCTACAACGACAATTTCCCCCTACAACGAGAATTCCCCCCTAAAACAAGAATTTCCCTCTACAACGAAAATTCCCCTCTACAACTGAAATTTCCCTCAGCAACTAGGAATTTCACCAACAAAGAGAATTTCCTCCTACAACGACAATTTCCCCCTACAACAAAAATTTCCCTTGAAACATGAATTTCCTTTCTGTTTTTTTCTTCTTGATATCGAAAATGGAAAAAAAAAAACCAAGAAAGAATTTCCTTTATACAACGATAATTTCCCTCTGAAACAAGAATTTCCCTTTTACAACGATAATTTACCTCTACAACGAGAATTTCCCTCAGCAACTAGGAATTATCTCTAAAATGAGAATTTCCCTGTACAACGATAATTTCCTTCTAAAACGAGAATTTCCCCCTACAACTAGAATTTCCCCCCATCAAAGATAATTCCCCCCTACAATGAGAATTTCCCCTATTTTTGTAGAAAGAAATTCTCGTTGGTGAGAGAAATTCTAGTTCTATAAGGAAATTCTCATTGTAGAGGGAAATCCACATTACATAGGGAAATTTTTGTTGTAAAGGAAAATCCTCGTTGCCGAGGGCAATGCTTGTTTTAGTGGGAAATTCATCCTAGCTTAGGGAAATTCTTGTTTTTTCAAACAAAAATAGACAACAAGAATTTTCCTCAACAAAAAGATCTTTGTTTTATCCAAAAATCTTCCTTACCCAACAAAAACAAGAATTTCGCTTTTTCTAAAAAATTGACCTCAACAAGAATTCACTCATGACAACAAGAATTGATCATATAAAAGACCAGTTGAACTAGACTGACTTTCTTTGTTTATACCGTGTTTTAGATGATCTATTGAGCCTTTTTTAAATATTAAATAAAATATTCAGGTTGGGCTTTTAACGGTTTTGGTGACGAAAAAACAAAAAACTAGATTAATCTTGTCGACAAGGCTTTTGGAGTAGTTATCGGGCATTAAGTGGCTCTTGTAGATCGGTCATGGACGTTTTTTTAGTCCGTCGAGCAAAGAAGGGTACGTGTTGTATAATTAAAGGGCTTTTGTGCGATGAAAAGGTTGGGGGGAAGTGTGTGAGAATTAATTAAAGGTAAACGTTGGAGTGTTAGCGTGTAGTGTTCGGGTTTTTGTCCTCTTCCGTTCGCCGTTCCTCGTTTTCTATTCCCACAAAGGGTTACAAGGTTTTGAAATCAATTAACCCGAAGCTCAGACACAGAACCGTCTTCCCACAAGCCGTAGATCAAGCCCGCTCGACGATGCCCCCCCGACGCTAATTACAGCCGAACGGGGCGAACCTTACCCGCGGACGGCGATAAAATTTCATTACGGAATTCATAAAAGGGGCCCCCCCCCATTCTCTGTACGTTCTATGACGAGGATAAAAAGGCCTAAGGACCCTCCATCAGGTGCCCCCTTTAGGGTGGTCGTCACTTTTTACTACTTTCGACAAACTCTCATTTTTCTCAGGAACTATCGTTAAAATTTAGACAAAAAACGAGCTGCTTAGGCTATTTGAAGAGAAATCAACGGTTTCCTTTCATTTCAACACTTCAAATAAGCTCTAATTTACCACTCGTAACTTGTAGATGCTTTTAAATTCGAGGTAATCGTGAACATCTAGTAAAACATCATATTTTACGATTTTTAGCTAGGTAGTTATATTACGAGGGCTATGTTAATCAACAAAAATCTACCTTATCCGTCAATAATCGACGTTATCCAACAAGAATCAATTTTAAGCAACAAAAAACCATTTTTTTCCAACAATAATCGGCATCATATAACAAGAATCCGCATTATCCAGCAAAAATCAACCATGTGGACAACAATTATCGACCTTATCCGACAAGAATCGACTTCATCCAACAAAAGAACAACCTTTTACACCAATAATCGACGTTATCCAACAAGAATCGACTTCATTCAACAAAAATCAACCTTTTCCAACAAGAATCGACTTTATCAAACAAAAATCAACCTTTTCCAACTAGAATCGACTTTATCCAACAAAAATCAACCTTTTAGAACAATAATCGACGTTACCCGACAAGAATCGACTTCATCCAACAAGAATCGACTTTATCCAACAAAAATCAACCTTTTAGAACAATAATCGACGTCATCCAGCAAGAATCGCCTTTTTCCAACAAAAATCTACCTTTCCAGCAATAATCGACGATATCCAACAAGAATCGATTTTATCCAACAAAAACAATAATTTCCAACGACATCCAACAATAATCGAAGTGATCCAGCAAGAACAAAATTAATTCAACAAAAATCTTCCTTTCCAGCAATAATCGACATTATCCGACAAGAATCTACTTTATCCAACAAAAAACAACCGTTTAGAACAATAATCGACGTCATCCAGCAAGAATCGCCTTTTTCCAACAAAAATCTACCTTTCCAGCAATAATCGACGTTGTCCAACAAGAATCGACTTTATCCAACAAAAACAATAATTTCCAACAAAAATCATCGTCATCCAACAATAATCGAAGTGATCCAGCAAGAATAAACTTAATTAAAAAAAATCTTCCTTTCCAGCAATAATGGACGTCATCCAACAAGAATCGACTTTATCCAACAAAAATCAACCGTTTAGAACAGTATTGGACGTCATCCAGCAAGAATCGCCTTTGTCCAACAAAAATCTACCTTTCCAGCAATAATCGACGTTATCCAACAAGAATCGACTTCATCCAACAAAAAAACAACCTTTTAGAACAATAATTGATGACATCCAACAAGAATCGCCTTTTTCCAACAAAAATGTACCTTCCAGCAATAATTCCAACAAAAATCTATGTTCCAGCAATAATCGACGTCATCCAACAAGAATCGACTTTATGCTGCAAAAATCAACTTTATCCAACAATAATCGACCTTATCCAACAAGAATCGACTTTACCCAACCAAAATCAACCGTGTAGACAACAATAATCGAACTTATTCGACAAGAATCGGTTTATCCAAGAAAAATCAATCTTTTCCAATAATAATCCCAACAAAAAGAGGAGTGAGATTGTGGGGATGGATTGGAGGCCTCTCCAGAACCGAATATTTGAGAAAGGTATATTGGTTTCCTCCTCCATACAATATTATTGAAATCTTAAACAAGTTATCAGGGAAGCTCAATTTATACCCCATTTGTAGGAACCTACTGATCAACGTTTTTCCGCAAAAGCCTCATAATGATCACAAAACATTTTTAATAAAAAATGCGTTTTTTTCAACGATATTTCATCCCGGACGATAATAAACGTTTATTTTTGTCATCAGCGTGAAATTTAAAGCTCTTTCTCCAACTCTTTTCTTAAAAAAATGTTATTAATTAATATTTCACTCCATAAATCCTCCGACCTTCTAAGTAGTGTGAAGTCTATTAAAGCGTACGTAAAAATATTTATAAAAGACAATATTTTTACAAGATGTCAAACGCTTTTATATAACGACGGTGGATGAGAAAAAGGAGGAGGTCGGTGGGGGGGTGAGGGTAGGAGTGGGAGGGAGGGGACTCTCTTTTACATAAATCACTCTCCGGCTAAATAATTGGACGTTAATTGCATCTTGGAAGCGTGGAGCGGGCGCCTTATTTTTATTATATATTTCTTCTTTTCTTTTTTTTTTCTCTTTCCGCTTTTTACACCGGAGTTGACACCAATAAAGAGTCGGTGCCAAATAATTTGTCGGGGCCTTTTTCGACGTCCGCGATGGCCCACGAAGACAAACGGCTTTCAGCCTACAGAAAAAAAAAAAAAAAAAAATTTTTTATTTATATTTTTATTAAAATTCCTCATTTTTCTTGACTTCATTCATGGAATCTGTGCTGTCAAATCAGATCCCCCCCCCCTAAAAAAAGTTTTTAATGTTAATTTTAAGGTTTTTGAAGAAAATTGGGGTTATAAAAATGTAGATTTTGAAGGTTTTTGACCAAATAAATTGCACTTCGAGGTTTTTTGACGAAAAATTGGCTCTTAAAAACAATGATTTTGAGATTTTTGACAGCAAAAAAAATGGACTCTTTGAAGTCGATTTGGAGGGTAAACAAAAATTTGGCTTTAGAAATATGGACTCAGAGGTTTTTGACGAAAATATGGCTCTTAAAACCTTGATATTGAGATTTTTGACAAAAATTAGGCTTAACAAGTGTTGATTTTGAGTTTTTTGACGAAAATTTGGCTCTTAAAACCTTGATTTTGAGATTTTTGACGAAAAAAGGCTCATAAAACTTTGATTTAGAGGTTTTTTTTTTTTAACGAAAATTGGGCTTTACAAATGCTGATTTTGAGGTTTTTGACAAAAAGGTGGGTCTTAAAACATTGATTTTGAGGTTTTTGAAGAAAATATTTTGTGGTTTTTGGACGAAAATTAGGCTTTACAAATGTCGATTTTGAGGTTTTTGAAGAAAAATTAGCTCTTAAAGTGTCGATTTTAAGGTTTTTCATGAAAAATAGCCTTAAAATATGTTCTGAAATAACAGAAAAACTAAATTTTTGGGGAATATAAGAAAATGGAGCCTGCTTACGCCCCCCTGGGAACAGCTTAGCCCCTCTAGGGGGCCCCCCAGTTTGGGAACCACTGGTATAGAGGCCCCTAAAGCATAAAAACACAAAATTTGACGTTAAATGATTATAAAATACAAACTAAACCAAAACTGTGAAATCTCCATGGGATTTCCTATACCGCTTGGACCACCTAATAGACCCGATCAGTTATCAGGTTATGAATCTTTATCTCTGGCCATCCCCATTCTGAAATGGCTGAGATAGAGGAAAAAAATCAAAATTCTGTCTCGAAAACAAGCAACACTGATTATTTCACATTAAAATATTCGTACTATAATAATTAGAATATATAAATCATAATTAAAAAAACAAGACCGGGAGCGTGTCGAAAGGTTTCCTCCCCTTTTAAATCACAAATCAGGTTTCAATCGGTTCCGGTTGTTCCGTGAAAGGGGTTCCCAATTCATCCCTTATTCCGGATTTTTTTTAATTCTTCAAGCATTCATAAATTCCGACGTTCCGTCTCATAAATCGCACATTGTCCACGATTCCCATCTCTTTTGTATAATTTCGCTAATCAACGGATTTTAGGGCTTGATTGGACCTTATTCAAGCATTTAAGGGTGGAAAAACGTTCAAAACGTTCTTCAGTTTTTAAAAAAAAGGTTCTTTTTTTCTGACCATTTAGAATGGGCGTTCTAATTTAAAGTTATGGAATCTCGACGGGGGTTTTGGAAGATACGTCAGGTCCTTTTACCTTTAAAATATTTATTCAATTTTTTTCTCCTACGCTCAATCTAATTCCTTAAGTCACACGGTCCCGACAAAAGAAGTTTCGCCCCATTTCCCTCATCAAAATCCATCTGGAGAATGCAGAAGGAGCAAAAAAATTGAAACGAGGCCCGAGATGACCTGAGGCCGGTGTCGTTTTCGGGTGGGAGGACTTTTGACATGGGGTTGATATAGAAATACCCCATATTCAACAGGTAACCTTTTAAAAGATAAATCTTTATTTTTTTTTTCTCCCCCCTTAAGATTAACGGAAAAAGTTCGAAACTGAGCAGATGCTTTTCGTTTTGTTTCGTGAATCCCATCAGTCACAGGCGCCTGGATTTCCCCTTCCTCGTTTTCACACGTCGAAGATCTATCAGAAGAAGACATCCGAGGCGTCTTAATCTAACCATTTGTCAGCCTTATTTCCTTTTTCTACTAGTGTAATCTCGAAGGTGAAAGCGTATCTTACCTTTTGTGTACGCGAGAAGCGATTAGCGATGAAAAATTTCGTCAAATGGATCCTTTTATGAGAAAGGAGGGCCATCAATCATATTAGAGACGACGTTAGGCGTTGAGAATTTGACTTCGAAGCCTATGTTCATGGAATCTATAGCTCATAATCAGCTCAGACCAAGCTAATAATAGCCCAACTACCTAAAGTTAATATTGTTGCATAAAGTCGATTCTTGTTGGATACAGGAGATTCTTGTTAGATTAGGTTGATTTTATTGCCTAAAGTCGATTCTTGTTGGACGAAATCAATTCTTGTTGGACAAAGTCGATCATTGTTGGATTAAGTTGATTCTTGTCGAATGACGTCGATTCTTGTTGCATAAAGGTCCATTCTTGTTGGATGAAGTGGATTCTTGTTGGACGAAGTAGATTTTTGTTAGACGAAGTAGATTTTTGTTAGACAAAGTCAATTCTTGTTGGGTGAAGTCAATCTTGTTGGACGAAGTCGATTATTGTTGCATAAAGTCGATTCTTGTTGTATAAAGTCGATTCTTGTTGTATAAAGTAGATTATTGTTGTATAAAGTAGATTATTGTTGGACGAAGACGATTCTTGTTGGACGAAGTCAATTCTTGTCGAATGACGTCGATTCTTGTTGCAAAAGGTCCATTCTTGTTGGATGAAGTCGATTCTTGTTGGACGAAGTAGATTTTTGTTAGACGAAGTAGATTTTTGTTAGACGAAGTCAATTCTTGTTGGGTGAAGTCGATTATTGTTGCATAAAGTCGATTATTGTTGTATAAAGTCGATTCCTGTTGTATAAAGTAGATTCTTGTTGGACGAAGTCGATTCTTGTTGAACAAAGTATATTCTTGTTGGAAGAAGACGATTCTTGTTGGACGAGGTAAATTCTTGTTGGACGAAGTCAATTCGTGTTGGACGAAGTCAATTCTTGTTGGACGAAGTCAATTCTCGTTGGACGAAGTCGATCATTGTTGGATTAAGTAGATTCTTGTCGAATGACGTCGATTCTTGTTGCATAAAGGTCCATTCTTGTTGGATGAAGTCGATTCTTGTTGGACGAAGTAGATTCTTGATGGACGAAGTCATTTCTTGTTCTGTGAAGACAATTCTTGTTGGACGAAGTCGATTCTTGTTGGATGAAGTCGATTATTGTTGCATAAAGTAGATTCTTGTTGGACGAAGTCGATTCTTGTTGGACGAAGTCGATTCTTGTTGGACGAAGTCAATTCTTGTTGGACGATGTCGATTCTTGTTGGACGAAGTCGATTCTTTTTGGACGCAGTTTATTCTTGTTGGACGAAGACGATTCTTGTTCGACGAAGTCAATTCTTGTTGGACGAAGTCAATTCTCGTTGGACGAAGACGATCATTGTTGGATTAAGTTTATTCTTGTTGGACGAAGACTATTCTTGTTGCATAAAGGTAGATTTTTGTTGGATGAAGTAGATTCTTGTTGGACGAAGTAGATTTTTGTTAGAAAAAGTCAATTCTTGTTGGATGAATAGACGATTCTTGTGTGATGAAGTCGATTATTGTTGCATAAAGTCGAATCTTGTTGGACGAAGTCCATTCTTGTTGTATACAGTAGATTCTTGTTGGATGACGTTGATTATTATTGTTCAAAAAGCTTGATTTTTGTTGCATAATGGCGATTCTTGTTAGATGAAGTCGATTCTTGTTGGATAAAGTCGATTATTTTGGGATAAAGTCGATTATTGTTGGACACGGTTGATTTTTGTTGCATAAAGAGAAAGAAAAGTCCTAGAAAGTTGATACTAGTCTCATTTTTCAAAAAAGTCTGAGCTCTCCATCTTCCATTGCTCATCGAAACAAGCATAGTCCTCAAAATTGATTTCTACGTCAAAAAGAGGTATGTTAGCTCTGGTGAAGATGAAATCTGAGGTCGGACGGTAAATTAGACCACTAATTTCGAAAGAAAAAATAAATAACGTCTGGTCCGAAATTCGATTAGAGAATGAGAAAGGTGTAATTCAGGGAGCGGAGACTCATTTTCAACCAATCAGTTAAGATTGCCTTTAATCGCCCGAAGGCCGAAACTCGTTACCTCTATGGTTGTACCTCAGAGTAAGGGGAAAAAAAGAGACGAAAAAGAGCCGAAAGCAATGGGAAATTATTAGATTATCCTCGTCGGATATTAATTGAAATCTCATGGATAATAATTCACTTTTTTCTCTTTCTCGGTTCTTCTAAATGAATCCTCATGCATTTTGTGATATGGAGGGGTTAGATCGTGCGGTCTTCCGAATAAGGGTATCTCATGTATCAACACGATCGGCTTTTCTGTGTTTCCGAGCGTGATTCGATTCGTTATCAGTCATCTTTGTGAATATATATCGGGAAAAGGGGCCGGCACATATTGCATAGAGCCAGGGCAACTCAAAAGATAGTTCGCCCCAATAATTTCCCTACAAACTACTCCCTTCCCATTGTGCTCGGAACGGCTTTTCGTGTCCGGATGAATCTAAATCGCAGATTTCGGTCCGATCCCGATTCCGAGATAGAAGAGTCGGCGTTCGAATCGTGTGGATGATATCGCCTGGCCTATAGGGATGAAAATGACACATTTGACAGAACGCTTTGAACCTTTTTTTGACGATGAAGTGGGAGGAGAAAGGCGGGAGGGGGTAGATGGTGGAAACTGGTGATGGGACGATGGGAGGAGGGGAGGAAGGGTGTAAACGTTCGCTTCGGGGAAATAAGAACGCTTTTTTAAAGCTTCTAATAGGGTTTTTTTGCAGAGCCGATCGGGAACCCTGGCCTTCTGTAGCTATCTGGCGCAAACCATACCACCACGGTGCTGCGGCGGCAGCCCAGCCCGGCGGCGCCCCGGCCCCAGCCTCCCTCCGACTTTAGCGCCTTCATTTGGGCTCACACCCTTCAGTCGAAAGGGAGTCGGCGGTGCCGGGAACCTGGCGGCACGCCTCACTACCGCCATCGCCTCGCAACCACCACCGGTGCCTCTCACCCACCGGAGGCGACCGCGAGTCCGACAAGGGACCCCACCCCTACCTCATACTCCGTTTCCCGGGACGAGGAGTTATGCCGACCCCGGCTACAAAGGGATGATGGGGGAAGATGAGGATGGGAGGAGAGGATAGGAAGGGAAGAAGGGATTGGATGGGAGAAAGGGTGGAAGGGGAGGATGGGAGGAGAGGATGGTAAGAATGGGAGGAAAAGGATGATGAGAGGATGGGGAGGAAGGTGGATGGATGGTGGGGGGAGATATCGTTATATCTAACAATAGTCGACGTTTTCAACACTAAGAACGTTTTTAGCTGATTTCCGGAGGAAAACAGGCTGTTGAGGTCGGCTTTAGGCTTAGAGGCTTTTTGCTGGGCGGAACGCTGCCTAGGTTTTGGAGAACAAACATTTTTCAGTTTAAACCATTTTTTCTCGAAAAGACCACCCCAGATATCATTCTCGTTAGAGAGCAATCTCGAAAACAACTTCGACTCAATCAAGGGCGCAACCGCAGACTCTCCCGGAGGTTTCCATGTGGCGCCATACCGCAAATTGCGCCATTACGAGTTTCCCAGAATGAAAGCGACCGAAAAAAAAGTGGGCGGCGAAATACTTTTTGAGACAATGGTACGATCTTGATGGTTTCGAGAGCACGTAGACCGTTTATTCGTTCATCGGCTATTATTAAAAGAGCAATTAAAACTGTGGGAAGATACGCCCGAAAACGCGCGAGGGCCTTAAGGAGCTTAAGAACAAAAAAGGAGGAAAAAACTAAAAGGAGGTGAGTGCTCGGTTTGTAATTAGAAAGGGGATGACTGGGCAGGCGAAACCTCCTACGCACGGTACCGATTCTAGAGCACACTCGACTCTCGTCCAGAACCGTGAGAAAAGCCCTGTTTGCCTACCCGTACTCAAGTACTTCCCCTTCACTCCAAAATGTAAATTTCAGACTTCGACCTCCTTGATCCAGTTTAGTCCATCTTTAATAACCTGCATGATCGATTATTTCATAACTCCCGAAGATGTTTTTTCTTCTTTTCGCTTCGGTCACGATTTTTTCATTCATACGAAATGTTAATGGAGCATTTTAAGCCTCTAATAGGAAAGAAATGAAAGGTTTTTTAATGATTAGAGTCAATCAATGTCGTCAAGATGCTAAACAAGCAAACACGTCGAATCTCCATCTAGGTCAAAGGTTTTGCCACGTTGCTCTCATTAAAATCTCATCATTCCTTTATATTTTGGAAAAATCCGGCCCGGAGGACCAAAAAACCCGGCCCGGAGGACCAACAAAAGTCGTTTTTTTGGAGTTTAAAGGCTTTTTGCTTTTTGATATAAGTTATACGAACATTTGAGTTCTATTACCGTGAGTTTTATTCGTCTTCCTTTCATATGAACGTGTGAAATGGTTAAATTCCAAGGAAAACGGTGTTTTGATGTGCGAGAGAGTCAAAAATAAAAGTCGATATCCTGTTAGAAAATGTTGGTATGTAAAATAAGACTTTATACAACGATATAAGAATAAGATACGAAGCTAAAAGGTGGATCCCTCGTTTAGAATCCCCCTGACTTTATAGCCGATCCGAATACTCAATTTTAAAACAATGGTGAAGGAGAGAATTTTGCGTCTAGAAAGCTCCTTAGAAGGATGATGTAGGGGGGGGGGTGGGGGGAGGGGGAGGGGCGGGAAAAAAACTATTACATACGAGAAAGTGAGCAAGTGGCATTTGAGACGGAGGAGCATCTTCAGTGCGAAACCTTTTGACCCCCGAGGAATCCTTTATTTAAATCGCGGGGGGCTTTCACTACAGCGACAACGCCCCGTACCTAATTCGAAATTATACAAAATATTTATAGACGTAATAAAGAAAATAGTTTAAAATTCCCAAGTGCGCTTTCGACAAGAATGATGGTTCCTCTTCTTTTTTAACCATAACCCGCCCTACTTCAATTAAACTATAAACGACGTTCGTCGTAATTAATGGATAGAATGTCAGACCATTAATTATTACCCAAGTGTTTATATTATAGATGGAGCATAAATCATGTATTACTCTTCACCTGTTAATAAACATTACGCGCTTTAATGTTTTTATACATCATTAGCTTAATAACAAAATAGTGGGGAGTTGGTATGGCAAATGACTGGGGCGCTACGAACTGGGGGTGTGTACCATATATGGAGAACGGAAAGTCCTAGTAAGACGGGACAAGTCTCATATCAAGGCATACTTGGTAACATCTTAATGGGTTGTAAGGCTTTATTTTAATGATTGTCTTTTTCCTTGGTCTTTTGGTAGTTTGGTGTCCGTTGGTATCCCCTAGTGGTCCTCTGGTGCCCCCTGGTGTCCCCTGGTGTCCCTGGCGTCCTCAGGACTCAGGAGTCCCCTGGAGTAGAAATGGGAGGTATTGGTGTACTATAGAAATGATGCAATAGAACCTACCCTACAGTTGTGTAGGTCCAAATAAACTCGAAAACTTGTAAAACACTTTCGTATGTCTCGACTTATATAGAACTAGAGTGTTTTATGACTTGGAGAAACAAAACAGCTCCATTTCCTGTCGAGTACAAAAGCATGTTATTCGCCTTATTTTGCCAAAATGTCTTTAAAAAAACAACGCTCAGTGTAAAAAAATAGTAATAAAAGTGAAAGCGTTCGAAGTGAAATTTAGCATAAAAAAAGTTTTCATGATCTCTGAAGAGGTTGAAGGAAAAAAAGGCGTTTTTGACTGAGTGCTCTAAATGTGAAGTTTATCGGAGGGGGCACTCAAAACGCCAAGTTGGGAGCCTCGAGATAGCCCCCGTCCCCTTCCTCGCGTCCTCTAAGTGGACAAAACCCCACACACAGCTTTTGACAAAGAATCCCTAAACGGGAATGTGCCCTCAACGAGTAAAACCTGATAAATCCACGTGCGCTATTCCTTTCACGCCCACTTTAAGTAAGAGTGACAATCGAAAGCGGAAAAAAGAGGAAGAAACTGTCCTCTGAAGACTCGGACGTCTTAAACCGTGTGAACGCCTCGATATAGGTTATTAAACGTTTTATAAAATGACGCGTTTTATAAGATAGGAAGATGAAAAGAAACGCCCTCACGGCCTACGGTGCAATTAGAGGGCTCATCTCACGCCGGAGGATACGCCGCTAATTATATCTCAACACGTAGATCTCAAAAAAGAAGACGAAGATGAAAAAATGAAGAAGATCTAATTACAACATTAACCGTCTAGTTTTGGTTCCCATGTCATCACCTTTAAACGCTCTCCTATTGCTTTCTGTTCGATTAGTTTTCCGAGTAAAACGAAGAGTTCATTAGTTCCGGCCGTAAAAAGAGCGTATGGGGAGGTCTATGGATTGCGGGAATCGTCGCTAATTTTCGTGGGTTTTGATGGAATTGAAATGGCCGGAGGGCGGAGTTATCCTCGCTGGTTGATCGCATTCGCGCTTTGCTACTTTTGGGAGTTCTTTACCATATTTACTTGAAGGTTACTTGTTTTCTGCAAGATGAAGATATTTTCACCATCTTTACTGCATGATGTTTTCACCATTTTTCTACGAGATAATTGGGTTTTCACCATCTTTACTGCATGATGTTTTCAATATTTTTCTACGAGATAATTGGGTTTTCACCATCTTTACTGCATGGTGATTGGGGTTTTTACCATCTTTACTGCATGGTGATTGGTTTTTCACCATCTTTACTGCATGGTGATTGGTTTTTACCATCTTTACTGCATGGTGATTGGTTTTTCACCATCTTTACTGCATGGTGATTGGTTTTTCACCATCTTTACTGCATGGTGATTGGGTTTTCACCATTTTTACTGCATGGTGATTGGGTTTCATCATCTTTACTGCATGATGATTAGTTTTAACTTTCTCAAAGAGAAGTTATTGTATTACCGTCGGATTCGGGTTTTTGGGGAAGGGTCTTCCAGACCCCCTAGGGTCAAACTGACTTTTGATCTTTGCCGGACATGACTTTGTCTGTGGTGCCGGCCGTCCGTCGCCTTTTTTTTTCCGGAACACTTCACGGCCACAATTTTCATCCGATTTTCACGAAATTTTCACACAATCTTTCTTTCGTGGTTATCTTGAAAGTGACGAGAGCGATTTTTGAAATTCGACAAAATGGCGGAGATATGTGTGTCTAAAGTTTGCAAAAATGTGCTACGGACTTTCTACCGGTCCGATCTTCACCAAATTTTAACCAAATAATCATCACGTGACCCCGATTAAATTTCATAAACTAATTAGGTAATTAATTATGTAATTAGGTAATTATGACTAATTAACTTAATTTTCCCATTTTCATAAAATTATCGCCAAATTCAAGTTATGATTGCAAAAAAAAATTTTTTTTTCAAAAATTTATTAATTAATTAACTAATTAGGTAATTATATTGAGTTTGAGTGAAATTAGTCCCATTTTCATAAAATTATCACCAAATTCAAGTTATGTTAGAAAAAAAGGATTCATTTCCCCCGAAATTTATGGATCCCCCGAAATCTGTAGACCTTTGAGAAAGTTCGTGTCTCTGGGCAAGCTCCAGGACCAATACTTTAACCATCTTTACTGCATGATGATTAGGTTTTAACGATCTTTACTGCATGATGATTAGGTTTTCACCATCTTTACTGCATGATGATAATGTTTTCATCATCTTTACTGCATGATGATTAGGTTTTCACCATCTTAACTGCATGATGATTAGGTTTTCACCATATTTATGTAGAATGATTGGGTTTTCACCATCTTTTTCCCACGAGAACAAACTTTTTAACCTCTTTTCTTGGAGATAGTAGAGTTTTTACCACCTTTCCTGCAAAATGATGGGCTTTTCACTCTTCTTTGGGAGATTATTGGGTTTTCACCATCTTTTCTGGGAGGTGTTTTTCACTCACTTTTTGGGAGATACGGTTCCATATAAGTTAAAGCATAATTAGAAAAAAAATTCCTTTTTTTCTTGAATTTGGATCTTCAAAATAGTCGGGTTAGCCCGATTGCATAATTTTTATGGTTCATCAATATCTTCGATTGCTACGCTTGAGTCATAATTCGAGGGAAACGAGCGAGAGTTTGAACTGGTTCAAGAGATGCTGGGCCGATCTCATTCTAGGTTTTCCCATGAGTTCACGCTCGAACGCTAATAGGCCTTCATGTTATTTAATACCTCGGAGTTAGCCTGGGCAAAGGTCACGTGATTTATCCTCCCTCAACCCCCACCACCTACGTCATTACGCTTGAAAACTCGAGCTTCTCGGATTTGTTTTTTCCATCCGTAAGGAGGGAGACATTAAAAATAGGTTGTCAGGGGCGGGAAAAAGAGAATTAGGAGCGTTGTAAACGAGCGGGTCGGAACAAATGCTCGCCCGCCCTTCAAATGGGTTCTTTGGGTGTCATGATGGGCGGTCATTACCTCTGATGAAGATGTTGCCACGAATCCCGGGACGGGGAAGAGCCTTTATTAAATGCCACTTAATGTTTTCGAGGATTTAGAACCCGCGGGAGCATTAGGAGAGTCCGGGAAAAGGTTTTTTTCTGGAGTAGGCGACTTAAAGAGGCTTTTGTATGAAAAACGCCTCGAGGCGTTCTCTTTCTCTCTCCACTCCCTCCCTCTCACGAATTAAATGACGATTCGACACCTTACGGTCGTTTCTAAGGGCAATTTGCTACCATTTTTACCTTCTTTCTTTTCAAAGTTTAATAGCACTTTAATTGAACTACATTTCAGACAAGAAGAGTAGCCCACTGGGATTGAAATTTTGATGGATAAGGTTTTGATGGTTATCGCGGTATTATTAACCTTCGGACATCATACATAGTGTTCACATACCTTTTTCTCCAAGATTGTGGTTTTCAGACTTCTTTTATGCGATATGATAGCATAAAGAAATTTTTGGCTGAAAGATGGTTGGTAGTATTTAATCTCTTATTTATACCCCTTTTCTGCAATTTAATATCATATTTTAGACCATCTTTTCTGCGGTAAATGCCATAATCTCTAACTAAAGAGGCTATAAACGCCAAAAACTATAACTAAAGAGGCTATAAATGCCATAATCTCTAACTAAAGAGGTTATAAATGCCATAATCACTATCTTAAGAGGCTATAAATGCCATAATCTCTAACTAAAGAGGTTATAAATGCCATAATCACTATCTTAAGAGGCTATAAATGCCATAATCTCTATAAAAGAGGATATAAATGCCATAATCACTAACTAAAGAGGCTATAAATGCCATAATCTCCTAACTTTAGAGGCTCCTAACTAAAGAGGCTATAAATGACATAAACTATAACTAACGAGGCTATAAACTGCCATAATCTCTAACTAAAGATGCTATAAATGCCATAATCTCTAACTAAAGAGGCTATAAATTTTATAATCTATAACTAAAGATGCTATAAATGCCATAATCTCTAACTAAAGAGGCTATAAATTTTATAATCTATAACTAAAGATGCTATAAATGCCATAATCTCTAACTAAAGATGCTATAAATGCCATAATCTCTTTAAAAGAGGCTATAAATGCCATAACCTCCTAACTAAATAGGCTATAAATGCCATAAACTATAACTAACGAGGCTATAAACTGCCATAATCTCTAACTAAAGAGGCTATAAATGCCTTAATCTCTAACTAAAGAGGCTATAAATGCCATAATCCATAACTAAAGAGACTACAAATGCCATAATCTCTAACTAAAGAGGCTATAAATTTTATAATCTATAACTAAAGATGCTAGAAATGCCATAATCTCTAACTAAAGAGGCTATAAATTTTATAATCTATAACTAAAGATGCTATAAATGCCATAATATCTAACTAAAGATGCTATAAATGCCATAATCTCTTAAGAAGAAGAAGAAGAAGAAGAAAAGAGGCTATAAATGCCATAACCTCCTAACTAAAGAGGCTATAAATGCCATAAACTATAACTAACGAGGCTATAAACTGCCATAATCTCTAACTAAAGATGCTATAAATGCCTTAATCTCTAACTAAAGATGCTATAAATGCCTTAATCTCTAACTAAAGAGGCTATAAATGCCTTAATCTCTAACTAAAGAGGCTATAAATGCCTTAATCTCTAACTAAAGATGCTATAAATGCCTTAATCTCTAACTAAAGATGCTATAAATTGCCATAATCTCTAACTAAAGATGCTATAAATGCCATAATCACTAACTTAAGAGGCTATAAATGACATAATCACTAACTTAAGAGGCTATAAATGCCATAATCTCGAATTATGATACAATTTGGTCCCTCTTTTATGCGATATTATGGCGTTTAGGCAGTTGAGCCAGGTTTATTTTGTTACGATTCTTATTATTCTTCAAAGAAAGCCCTCTTTTTAGTTCCAATCTTTACGAATGGTAAAGAAATCCGAACTTTTTAGGTGTCAGGAGTCTTTTTTATCGTTCCTGGAGCTTAAATTTATAAAATGGATAGAAATTTGTTGAGGAATGTTATTTAAGTTAAAAACGAATGAATGAAATTCAAGTGGCGGAAGACAAATGGTCTCTTTTTCCTTTCCTTTGAAGATAAAAAGGATTCGTCGTCGTTTTTTCCGTCTTGTTGTACGTTTTATCTTGCGAGGGCTGTAAAACGGGCTCGAGGGGCGATACTTTGACCCCACGGCTAAGTACACGTCACCATGTGGGGTCCAAAGGCCGAGTAATCTGGAGACGCGTCTTCCAATTTATTGCCCGCCTCAGTTGACAATCTTCGCCAGTTTATGGACTATCCATCATTCCGGGACTCAGAGACAGGTTTGAATAATTAGCAAGTCGACGTTTTTCCCTCCGGATGGAGAAAAAACTGATGCAATCAATGATATCAGAGGTGTTATTAAATTTCCGAGAAATCCAAAGGTGACCATCGTGAGAGTTTTGAGCCTTATGAGTCAAAGTTCCAATTAATGCAACGCTGAACTCTTATTTCATTGAATGTTCGACGAGGGAAAGGATTGAAACGCTCGTGGCCGTAAGTGATCAAAAGACTATACTTAACTCGGCCAGATGATATCTAAACTTTATGGAAGGCGTTGCCTTTAATATAAATCAAGGTCGGAAATAGCCAAAAACAAATAGAGACCGCCCACAAGGCGTGTCGGCCACTCAATCCCTCCGTACTCGCCTTTTTATTGTAACGAAACGAAGAATCGAATCGATTGGAAAATGAAAAATAAAGCCATAACTCGAACACCTAGGAGATCTAGAGACCTCTCCACTAACACCAGATACTCTTCCCTATCATTACCCCCAACCACCACGCCACCACCGACTTTTACCACCTTCCCCCAACCTCCCCAAACTACCCTGTTTATATATTTTAGTGAAGGCCATTCCAAAATCCCATTTTTACAACTTTTATCTCAAGATATTGAAATTTATAGCCTCTTTAGTTATGATTATCTCATTTATAACCTCTTTAGTTAGAGATTATGGCATTTATAGCCACTTTAGTAAGAGATTATGGCATTTATAGCCTCTTAAGTTAGTGATTATGGAATTTATAGCCTCTTTAGTTAGAGATTATGGCATTTATAGCCTCTTTAGTTAGAGATTATGGCATTTATAGCCTCTTTAGTTAGAGATTATGGCATTATAGCCTCTTTAGTTAGAGATTATTGCATTTATAGCATCTTTAGTTAGAGATTATGGCATTTATAGCCTCTTTAGTTAGAAATTATTGCATTTATAGCATCTTTAGTTAGAGATTATGGCATTTATGGCCTCTTTAATTATAGTTTGTCATTTATAGCCTCTTTAGTTAGATATTGTGGTTTTTATAGCATCTTTAGTTAGAGATCAATGCATTTATAGCATCTTTAGGTAGAGATTATGGCATTTATAGCCTCTTAAGTTAGTGATTATGGCATTTATAGCCTCTTTAGTTGGAGATTATGGAATTATAGCCTCTTAAGTTAGTGATTATGGCATTTACAGCATCTTTAGTTAGAGATTATGGAAATTTATTGCCTCTTTACTTCGACATTATGGCATCTATAGCCTCTTTAACTCGAGGTTATGGCATTTATGGCCTTTAAGTTTTTACTATGTCAATTATAGGCTATACTTCTTCAGATTAAGCCGATTGAGAATATGACATTTAGACTAAGTATCTTTGAATTAACATTTTGGCATTTATGCGGCGAAGTAGGTATAACTTGATGAAAAAACAAAATTATTTTTTCACAAAGTTCCCTCGGCATACTTCATATTTAGTGGATAAATATTAAAAATCGTTCTAAAAACCAATAAGGCACGAATTCTGATTCGAAGCACGTACCCTTCGACTCCACGTAGAGGTTTTCTTTCAAAATAAAAACCTAAATAAATCATTAAAAAAAGAAGAAAAAAAAAAGTAGGAAGAGGTCTATCGGCTTATCTCAAAAGATGAGTCGGCCCCTCCTCTTCTTTTTCTAATTTTTTAATAATCGTTTACGTTATAAACCGGGCACGCTTTTTTTTTTTTCTTAATATGCCCGCGCGCCGAGGAGATTTATACGAATTTATAATTAGATGTCCTCGATAAAATAGCACATTTTGAATTATTTTTTAGGGACATTCGTCTAAACCCTCTGGATGCATCCCCAGTCACAAAAAAAATTCAAATTTGTGTCTGAAACCTAAAATATTGATGTTATAAATCCAATAAATCCTACCTTCACTCCTCTTTAATTCATGTTATGGTATTTAAATGCAATTTAATTCGAGATTATGGCATAGACAGCATCTTTGAATTCGAGATTATGGGTTGGGCAGACTTTACAATTGTAGATTATGGCACGGACAGCATCTTTAATTCGAGATTATGGCATATAAATCCAATTTTCAGACTATTTAACAGACAGTCTCTTTTAAATCTTGATTATGGCATGGACAGCATCTCTAATTCGAGCTTATGGCATGGACAGCATATTTAATTCGAGATTATGGCATGGTCAGCTTCTCTAATTCGAGATTATGACATGGTCAGCATCTCTAATTCGAGATTATGGCATGTTCAGCATCTTTAATTCGAGATTATAGGTTGGGCAGACTTTATAATTCTAGATTATGGCACGGACAGCATCTTTAATTGCAGACTATGGCACGAACAGTCTCTTTAATTAGAGATTATGGCATGGGCAGCATCTTTATACGAGATTATGGCATGAAGGCATCTTTAATTCGTGATTATGGCATGGAAAGCATCTTTAATTCGAGATTATTCCATGTAAATCCAATTTCCAGACTATGGCACAGACAGTCTCTTTTAATTCGTGATTATGGCATGGTCAGCATCTGTAATTCGAGATTATGGCATTTAAATCCAATATGGCATGGTCAGCATCTTTAATTGCAGACTATGGCATTTAAATCCAATTTTTAAATTATGGCACGGACAGCATCTTTAATTCTATGCTATGGCATGGACAGCCTCTATAATTCGAAAATCCAATTTCCCGATTATGGCATAGACAGCATCTTTAATTCGAGATTATGGCATATAAATCCAATTTGGTTCGATATTATGGCATATAAATCCAATTTAATTCGATATCATGACATATAAATCCAATATAATTCCATATTATGGCATATAAATCCAATTTAATTCGATATTATGGCATATAAATCCAATATAATTCCATATTATGGCATATAAATCCAATTTAATTATTATTGTTAGGCACAATTTCGAATTAAATTGCATTTAAATGAGATAATATGAATTAAAGAGTCTGTCATTGCCATAATCTCGAAATAAAGAGTCCCTCCATGCCATAATCTCGAAATAAAGAGTCCCTCCATGCCATAATCTCGAAATAAAGAGTCCCTCCATGCCATAATCTCGAAATAAAGAGTCCCTCCATGCCATAATCTCGAAATAAAGAGGCTCTCCATGCCATAATCTCGAATTAAAGACCTTTTACCCCCATTGTGGAATGTGGTGCTCATTATACCCGAATCTGGTGACCCTGTACTCCATTTTGTGCCCAGTTTACCCCATTTTGTGCACATTTTCTTAGGTGGTATACTTAAAAAACGCTGACATTTTGGTATCATGTAAGTATGTACTTTTTTTTTGTCCTGCTGGATGTAATAGAGTTGAAGGAGAGGAAAAAAGATGGTTTTTTGTTTATTTTTCTGATGGCGCTGGAGGTGCCATCAAGTGCGAGACGTTTTAAGCTTTTCTTGGGTTCTCGCCCCCGGAGAGTCATCATCGTGGCCTGTAATGAAGTCATTAGTTGGGCCATTATGGCACCTACTTCCACCGACGAGCCCCCTCTTTCATTACCAACAGCGCCTCCGGATCTTTTTGTTACGGAATGTCGAAGCCATTACCGAACAAGTGTAAACATGATTTTTTTTTTTTCTTCTTCCTATTCAAGTCTTTCACCTTAAAAATAAGGACTCGAAAAAAAAAAAGGCGATATATCACGAAGGACAAATAGCTTGTCCTGGGCGGTTTATCACCGTTTTAAATTCATTTGCTCGTTGCAATCCTGTTTGAACCTTAAGTGGTCTTAACATGTCCGAAGCTTTTTCGACCCCTGCACGACGCTAAATTACATTCAAGTTTTAAAATGGCGTTTTAAACCTTTTTATGTAATAAATTATAGCGTGATCTCTCCCTGTTTCCCACCTGTTTCGACTTTCATGGGCTATACGTCTCCATAAATTTTTTTTGTAAACAATTTTCAACATTGTCCGGGGTCAACCACTCCTATTTACGTTTTTCTCCGCAAATCCTTACCGAATACAACCCCTACTTAATTCCAAAATCCCCTTTTGTGGTGACCCTTTTGTGGTGACCCTTTTTTGGTGACCCTTTTGTGGTGCCTCTTTTTGTGGTACCCCTTTTGTGGCGCTCCTTTTAAGGCGCCTCTTTTTTGGTGCTCCTTTTGAGATGATCCTTTTGTGGTGCTCCTTTTGAGGTGACCCTTTTATGGTGCCTCTGTTTTTGGTGCCCCTTTTGTGGTGCCCCTTTTATGGTGATTCTTTTGTGGTGCCCCTTTTGTGGTGCCTCTTTTGTGATGCCCCTTTTGTGGTGACCCTTTTGTGGTGCCTCTTTTTGTGGTACCCCTTTTGTGGCGCCCCTTTTTTGGTGCTCCTTTTGAGGTGATCTATTTGTGGTGCTCTTTTTGAGGTGACCCTTTTGTGGTGCCTCTTTTTGTGGTACCCCTTTTGTGGCGCTCCTTTTTTGGTGCTCCTTTTGAGGTGACCCTTTTGTGGTGACCCTTTTGTGGTGCCTCTTTTTGTGGTGCCTCTTTTTGTGGTACCCCTTTTTTGGTGATCCTTTTGTGGTGACCCTTTTGTGGCGCTCCTTTTTTGGTGCTCTTTTTGAGGTGACCCTTTTGTGGTGCCTCTTTTTGTGGTGCCTCTTTTTGTGGTACCCCTTTTTTGGTGATCCTTTTGTGGTGACCCTTTTGTGGCGCCCCTTTTTTGGTGCCTCTTTTTTTGCTACCCCTTTTTTGGTGCTCCTTTTGTGTTACTCCTTTTTTGGTGCTCCTTTTGAGGTGATCCTTTTGTGGTGACCCTTTTGTGGTGCCTCTTTTTGTGGTACCCCTTTTGTTGCGCTCCTTTTGTGGTCCCCCTTTTTTGGTGCCCCTTTTTTGGTGCCATATTTTTGGTGCTCCTTTTGAGGTGACCCTTTTGAGGTGACCCTTTTGTGGTGCCTCTTTTTGTGGTGCCCCTTTTGTGGCACCCCTTTTGTGGTGCCCCTTTTATGGTGATCCTTTTGTGGTGACTCTTTTGTGGTACCCCTTTTGTGGTGCCCCTTTTATGGTGATCCTTTTGTGGTGACCCTTTTGTGATGGCTCTTTTGTGGTGACCCTTTTGTGATGGCCCTTTTGTGGTGCCCCTTTTATGGTACTCATTTTATGGTTCTCCTTTTATGTTACTCCTTTTGTGGTGTCCCTTTCACTCCCTTTTACCCCGATGTGGTTCCCCAACCGCTATTTTGGTGCTCCTTTTACCCAATGCGATGTCTCTTTTACCCCATGCTGCTCTTCTATATATGAAAACGGAATGTATTTCTGAATTCTGGAGCGCAGAACGTTCGTTTTTTAGCTGTTAGATGCGTTAAAAAGGTATATTTTATGTTCAAATCTATTTTCCGTTCCCATCTTTAAGTTTTAATATATTGTGGTTTACAGTCGGGCCCTCTTCTTTCAGGATCGACCGTAAAGTCGTCCGCCGAGGTTATTTATCGTTCTGTCCTGTTACAGTTCTCAAGGGTCAAAAGGTGAGCCGACCATAAAATCAAGTGATGCTCGGCCACCTAGGCGAAAAGCGTTCTATTTAAAAGAGATTTTCCAAAAAGGAATAAGTGAGAAAAATCGGTAGTTTAGACAGCGGAGATGAAATTCGTAGGAGGGATAATAAATTTTATGGTGCTCCAATAACGATAAGGGCGGGTTCTGGACGGTAAAGGAAAGGGTCAAAGGGTCAGAGACTCGATCTCGTGGGAACTCAATGGGTAAAAGCATGAATGATCATCATCGGGAGGACGCACGTGGGTGTCGAACCCCCCCGTTCCATATTCTACCTAGAAGACAAAAAGTACTCTTTCTCACTCTTTTTATATTAATAATAAAATAAATAATTAATAAATAAAATTTCAAAAAAGAAAAAGAAAATTCTTTACGGACCTCTCCGCGACCCCTAATACGATCACCACTAGAAATCACCATTCTCTCATAACCTCCTAAACCCTATCCCCCCCCCTTGTCAAACAGTCTAAAGGGGACCAAACCAAATCTAAAAGGGTCAAAACCAATCTAGAGGGTTCATAAACAGTCTAGAGGGATCCAAAACAGTCTAGAGGGGTTAAAAAATCTACCTAAAATCTAGAGGGGTAAAAACCAGTCTAGAGGGGTAAAAACCAGTCTAGAGGGGTCCAAACCAGTTTAGAGGGATCCAAAGCTGTATAGAGGGGTCTAAAACAGTCTACCGGGGTCCAAAAAATCTGTATGGCTCCAAACCAGTCTATAGAGGTAAAAACCAGTCTAGAGGGATCCAAAACCGTATAGAGGGAGTTTAAACAAACCTAGAGGGGCACAAAGAATTCTAGATGGGTTCAAACCAGTCTAGAGGGGCCCACTTCAGTCCTGAGGGATCCCGACCGGTCTATAGAGGTACCAAACAGTCGAAAGGGCTAGTCTAGAGAGGTCTAAACCAGTCTAGAGATGTGTTAACAAATCTAGAGGTGGTCCAAACCAGTCTAGATGTGGTCCTATCAAGTCTAGATGGGGTCCTATCAAGTCTAGAGGGGTCCTAACCAGTCTGGAGGGCCCCTATCCAGTCTATAATGGTCCCTATAAAGTCTAGGGGGCCCCTATCCAGTCTAGAGGGGTCCTAACCAGTCTAGAAGGGCCTCCATCCAGTCTAGAGGGTACTCAACAGTCTAGAAGAGCCCAAAACAGTTTAGAGGGGGCCAAACCCGTCCAGAAAGGTCCAAACCGGTCTATAGGGGGCCAAAAGCAGTCTAGAGGGGCCCCTATCCAGTCTATAGGGTACTCAACAGTCTAGAAGAGTCCAAAGCAGTCTAGAGGAGGCCAAACCCGTCTAGAAGGGTCCAAACAGTCTATAGGGGGTCCTAAGCAGTCTAGAGGGGCCCCTATCCAGTCTAGAGGGTACCAAACAGTCTAGAGGGCCAGTCTATAGGGATCGTAACCTGTCTAGACTCTAGAGCGGTCCAAAACCATTCAAATCCCAATCGTGGGCTACTTTTTACAATTATTTTATTTCCTCTTTTTCTTCCTAATTTAATAGCTTATAAATTCCCAGGGGTTGGGTATTCCCCAATATCATTAAAATATCCATTAGAATATAAAAATGTCCAAACCAGTATATAGGAATCCAAAAAAGACTAGATGGCCAGTCTAGAGAGGTTCAAAGTCCAAACCAGAGTGGTTCAAACTTTTGTTTGAAATGTAGAATATTATAGTTTGATATACGAGTGACTACTGGTTCTAACAATCGAGAAACCAAAAAGCGACCACTTGCGGCATCTAGCGTAGGCCCTTCGTAAACAGGAACCCTTTTTCCCTCCTCCCTTTCGAGTCGTTTTCTCATGATTCCTTTTTCGACCCGAACCGACCTCGTTTCTTCCCTCTCGTTGACAAACGACTTATAAATTAGGATCCGAGAGCAACTATTAATAAAGGGAAGACAAGTTGCACAACATCGAAAGATCATGTCGATCACATAAGGCGAAACCCGAAAGTGAAATTCTCAAGGACCGTCCCATCCCAGAATTATTAGAAAAAAGGCGAACGAACATTCCGATAATTCACCGGAGGGTTCGATGTGTTTGTTCCTTAGCACTTAAACCCGTCCATTTGTTACTCGAGGATCGTTACAAGCCATTAGCGCTCTTCCTTAAATGCTCCACTATTCCCACCGTCGGAGAAAGAAAAAAAAGGAGGAGAAAAAAGGGGACGGAGGGTGGGGGAGGGACAAAAATAATAATATAAACTAATGATACGAGCCTGACCATAATTCGGGGCCGGTAAACTGGCTTATTAAGCCGCTCTCGGATAACTTATCGGCCCCCCAACGGTGTGGGATTTATAAATTACGTGTCCTCGAACGGAGAAGAAAAAAAAAACTTTTTTACACCTAAATATTTCGATTAAATAAAAAAATTTTAATGGCTGTGTTAGCATGTTGTTAGTTTGATTATTTTAATGTTTTTGGACCATTCGTTATCCTTTGTTTTCTTATCTTATCCTCTATTCTCTCGTCCTCATTCTCTTCTTACCCTCCTCCTTACTTTCCTCCATACCCTCTCCTACCCTCCTCCTTACCCTCCTCCTTACCCTCCTTACCCTGATCTTTACCCTCCATACGCACCTCCTGACCCTCCTCCTTACCCTCCTCCTTACCCGGATACTTACCCTCCTTACCCTGATCTTTAACCTCCTTACCCACCCTCCTTACCCTCCTTACCCTGATCTTTACCCTCCTTACCCGGATCCTTACCCTGCTTACCCTGATCTTTACCCTCCTTACCCGGATCCTTACCCTCCTTACCCTAATCTTTACCCTCCTTACCCTCCTTAGCCTACTTACTCTGACCCTTACCCTCCTTACCCTCCTCCTTACCCACCTCCTTACCCTCCTTAGCTTCCTTACCCTGATCTTTACCCTCCTTACCCACCTCCTTACCCTCCTCATTGCCTTCCTTATTACCCTCCTCCTTACCCTGATCTTTACCCTCCTTACCCACCTCCTTAACCACCTTCTTACCCACCTCCTTACCCACCTCCTTAACCACCTTCTTACCCTCCTCCTTACCCTTCTCCATACCCTCCTTAGCTTCCTTACCCTGATCTTTACCCTCCTCCTTACCCTCCTTCTTACCCTGATCCTTACCCTCCTTACCCTGATCTTTACCCTCCTCCTTACCCGCCTTAGCTTCCTTACCCTGATCTTTATCCTCCTCCTTACCCGCCTTAGCTTCCTTACCCTGATCTTTACCCTCCTCCTTACCCATCTCCTTACCCTCCTTCTTATTCTCCTTAACCTCCTTACTCTGATCTTCACCCTCCTTACCCTGATCCTTACCCTCCTCATTTCCCTCCTTACCCTGATCCTTACCCTCCTCCTTATTCTCCTTAACCTCCTTACTCTTATCTTCACCCTCCTTACCCTGATCCTTACCCTCCTCATTTCCCTCCTTACCCTGATCCTTACCCTCCTCCTTATTCTCCTTAAACTCCTTACTCTGATCTTCACCCTCCTTACCCTGATCCTTACCCTCCTCATTTCCCACCTTACCCTGATCCTTACCCTCCTCATTTCCCACCTTACCCTGATCCTTACCCTCCTCCTTACCCTCCTTAGCCTCCTTACCCCCTCCTTACCCTGATCTTTACCCTCCTTACCCACCTCCTTACCCTCCTTAACCTCTTTACTCTGATCTTTACCCTCCTTACCCTGATCCTTACCCTCCTTACCCCCCTCCTTAACCCTCCTTACCCTGATCTTTACCCTCCTTACCCTGATTTTTACTCTCCTTACCCTGATCCTTACCCTCCTTGCCCTGATCTTTACCCTCCTTACTCTGATTTTTACCCTCCTTACCCAGACCTTACCCTCCTTATCCTCCTCATCTTCATCCATCTCCAAATCTCCACCCCCAACCCCATTATACCCATCGTCTTCATCTTTTATCATTAGGTTTTGATATCGTTACCTGTTGCGAAACATAAAGTTTGCCAATTGTGATTTCTTCCACTACGCCTGAATTTCATAATTGAAGGATGCATAATTTATCATAAGAGGTTAATTAGGCGTTCAGGTTCGTAACGAAGGTTTCGTCAAAAAGATCCGATGCGCTCATGTTTAATCGAATATAAAAAGGCGTAGACAATAATGAATCGTCCTTTTGCATTTTTAAAAGGTTAATAAATCTCGCGTGGTTGTCAACGAAAAGAAGGTGACGAATGTCATCTTGGAATAAAAGAAAAAAAAAGTCTTTTCTTTTATTAAGATTTATGCCGATGATTGATTTAAGAGTCGTAAAAACGGATGAGAGGAGGAAAAAAAATTAATTTATTTCCGGGGTCGTAAATCGTATTGGGTGGAGATAAAATGTGGAATTCTCTCTAGAACGGGAGCCGTCGAGATTGATATCTCGAAACGAGTCTCTTTTCTTCGGCGAACATGGAGAAAACCCGGACCAACCCGAAGAATTACACCTTTTTATCTACGGCGTACAACTTTTATAACAACCCATTCATAACTCGCTCGGAATTTCTTAGTTTGGAACAAAGCCACCAGGTGCTGCTAGCGTAAAACCATCGCTAGTTGTCAAATTTGAAACTCCCTCGCCCGGTCCCAACCCCTGTGGTGGATCTGAGATGAGAAGAGGTGTTGCGTAGTTGCCAAATCTGAGCCACTGGAGATGGTTTTGAGCACAAAATATGGTCGTGCACTTCTTAAGTGAAGTTCATGTCCTTTCTTGTGCCATAACTTAGAAAAAAGGGTGTTGGGGGAACGGTTCGCGGGTATTATTCGGTCCAGGCATTAATCCTTGAGGTACAAAGCGAGAAGGGTACGCGCATCATGTCCAACATTGAGTTATTACCCCCTCCCCCCGTCGGGCAACATTATAGATCAAAGTTGTACACGAGTGTAACACGTGGGAGCGAAATAGCGGAGGAGTCGATTGAAAAACGTACAAAAAAACGCACACGACGTTTTGATCGTTATAAACTGTTTTACAAGTTTTATCGAGTAGGACAACCCGGATCGATTTGGGTTGGCGCCTTCGGGATAGGCAAGCCGGCAAAGCAGAGGTGTCCTTCATTGAAGAGGCCCCTGAAACACGCGACTCTCCTACTTATTGTTCTAATTTTCGATTTTTTTCAAGATCCGTTTCAAGCCGGAAAAAAGACGTTGGGAGGCCCGACACGTCGCCTCGAAACCCGGCGGGCGCTCTCCGAATATTTCGGACACGAAAAATCTCAAAACTTTACCGAATCAAAGCGGCCCGAGCCGTCGGAAAATATTTAGGTTGACAAATTGAGCAAAAAATACAAGAAAGGAGACTAACGGAGACTTTTTTTCTTTTGACTTTTTTTCTTTGGCGTTTGTCTCTCGAGAATTTTCAGCATAGGAGCTTCTCCGTATATGGGAATGTGGGCATCGCCCTCCTAGGAAGTCATTGTTTGGTAATGGGCGGGAAGACTTGTGCCATTTCTGGGCTGACAGCCTCTCCGCAATGTCAATCCTTCGATGTTGATCTATTTTTTACTCAAAACTTCAAAAGGAACTTCCCATCTTTTATTTAGATTCGCCTCACAATGAAAAGTAGCCGCCGCATTCAAGAAATTACGAACAAAACGACGTCAATGCTAACAAGTTCCAACTACATGTTCTATATACAGAAGAACAAGAATCATCAGGGCCCTTCATACATCACAAAGTATCAATACATTCAATCGACCCCAAAACAAAGCACCCTCTGCAATGGTGTCGTCTTTTTGCTTAATTTATTCAATGTTTTTGCTCATTTTAGCTTCAGTTGGATCCTAAAGAAGGCAACAGTAAGCAGAACTAAGATTAAAAGTCAGCCGAATTGGTACACCAAGCATTATTATCATTGATTGCTGCATAATTTGGTGGTGTCGTCTTTTTGCTTAATTTAGTCAATGTTTCTGCTCATTTTAGCTTCAGTTGGATCCTAAAGATGGCAACGATAAGCAGAACTAAGAATAAAAGTCAGCCGAATTGGTACACCAAGCATTATTATCATTGATGGCTTCATAATTTGGTGGTGTCATCTTTCAGCTAAACATATTCAATATTTCCGCTCATTGTAGCTTCAGTTAGGTCTTAAAGATGGCAACAGTAAGCAGAACTGAAATTTAAAGTCAGCCAGATTGGTAAACAAAGCATTATTATCATAGATGCCTGCATAATTTAGTCGTGTCGTCTCTCTGCTTAATTTAGTCAATGTTTCTGCTTATTTTAGCTTCAGTTGGGCCTTAAAGATGGCAAAAATAAGCAGAATTAAGATTAAAAGTCTGCCAATTGTGTACACCAAGCTTTATTATGATTGCCAAAGACGGTGTCTTCTTCTGACTTAAAGTTTGGGGTATTGTGCATCTTTTGATCCTCCTAGGAGGCGAAACAAAGCAAAAGTGGTGTTTTATTGGTGTAGGATCATCGTTTTCCTCAGGAAACTGGTACACTATGGACTTTATCAGTTTTCTGAATATGGGAGCGAGTTTATGTGAGTTCTAAAAGTGGAGAACGCATCGTCTCCATATGTTTTCCGAGACGGAGGTGGCATTAAAAATTGAGAACCCCCGAGAAGTCGATAAGATTACCTTTCGGAATCCCCATTTGCGCGAAATAATAGGAAAATAATCCGGCGTTAAATCCCGCGTGGAGGTTAGGACCCCGAAGGGGGAAGCGCGTAAAAATTTTAAACGGCTCGACGGGCCCCCCTTCGCCCCTTCGGTAGTTTTATGATTCTCAGTTTTAGTTTTACGACTCCCACCTAAGTCGAAAGAAGCCACGACGTAAAGAGACGATCACGGCAAATTAAAATCGAATTTTACCCTTCTGGCTAAAAGGGAGTGGGGACGCTTTTAGAGGAGCTATTCGCCACAAATACGGGAGCCCGCGGGACATTTTTATTTGGGACCATTTTATTGTTGCGCCTTCTTTTTCGTTTAAAATCAAATCGACGCTAATGGAATATGAGGGCCATAAAACTCGCTTTCGGCCATATCACTATCTCGGGGGCTTTCAGCGAAGGGATTGCCATTTTGGTCTCTTCAGCATTTTGACACACCAAACCATCGAAACAACCCAAATCGCTCAACAGTTCCTCACTCATTGAATACATCTCACTGCAAATAAAATATTTCGTTCCTTCAAGTCGTGTACGTTGAAGTTTTATATAGATTTCAACGAATAGATATGAGAGGTTTCTTTATCGACGTTTCTTTTATTATAGGAGGTCTGAGATGCGATTTCCTTCGATTTTATCTTCGAATTCGGACTAAAAAGACATTTTTGAAGACGGATTCAAATAAAAACGTCGCTCTCGCTATTTATGGGTGGGGGGACGTGTAATGTGCGATTTGCGGTTGGTGTGCTTTTTGCTCGGAGGACGTTGTAACTTCCCTGATTCACTCGGTTTATCGTCGGAGCGAATCTTATGGTGGGAGGGCGGGGGGAGGTGAGGGAGGGGCTTTTTCTCCGTTTGTTTCAACGTTTAACTTTACGATTAACGCTTTTTATCGGTGTCCCGGACTCTGACTCTAACTGCCCTCGTTGTGCCCTCTCCGCCTTTTAAATTATGGGGATCCAACTTTCAAGTCAAGGGCAATTAGCGATCTTTATCGTATCGAGGGGGGACTCGACTCGAATCGATTTATCTACCACGAGATATATCTCGAGGGGAGATCTTTCCTATATTATATCTCTCTTTAGCATTGCCAACAATTTTTTTTTGTACCATTCACACTTTTTCCTTTGTAGAACACCATTCCTTAGCTAAAAGCATATGTACTTTACGGTCAAAATGGTCTTTGACAGCAAAAACTTGAAAAAAGTGTAGATTTCCATGCTAAAATATTAAAAAGTAAACCAAATTTGTACGTCTAGCATAAATATCTTCAGTTCCTGCATGGTGTTGTCGTCTTTGAGTTTAATTTATTCATTATTTTTGCTCATTTTAGGTTCACATGGATCCTAAATATGGCAAAAATAAGCAGGATTAATATTAAAAGTCAGCCAAATTTGTACAACAAGCATTATTATCATTGATGCCTGCATAATTTGGTGGTGTCGTCTTTCTGCTTAATTTAGTCAATGTTTCTGCTCATTTTAGGTTCAGTTGGACCCTAAATATGGCAACAATAAGCAGAATTAAGATTAAAAGTCATCCAACTTTGTACACCATGCATTATCAAAATCGGTCATCAGGGAGCCAACGCATTTCGTTGTTGACATCGTTTGTGAAATTTCGGGGCTTGGCAGGCGCAACTCTGCAGTGTTCCTAGATTTCATCAACGGATAGCTCAAAAAATAGAAATCCGAACTTAAAAGGAGACCTTTTGTCACTAGAAAGGTGTGAAAAGAAACACGTCATTATGTCCGACTCGTTTGGAGTTCTTTTGATCGGCATCGTTCGCGTGAACTGAAAACCCTTCATTATCCAATCTTTTCCTTTTCTCCTCGGATCCCGTCCGAAATCTCGTGTGAACTTTTTTTTAGAAATTCTTCATAAAGTACCCTCTTAAAATTCCGCAAAGGCGAAAATTCAAATGCAGCTAATCAATCGCAATACTAAAGACCAATTTGGCTGACTTTATTTCTTAGTTCTGCTTATTGTTGCCATCTTCAAGACCTAACTGAAGCTACAATGAGCAGAAACATTGACTAAATTAAACAGAAAGATGACACCACCAAATTATGCAGGCATCAATGATAATAATGCTTGGCGCACCAATTTGGCAGACTTTTAATGTTGTTTCTGCTTATTGTTGCCAACTTTAGGATACAACTGAAACTAAAATGTGCAGAAACATTGACTAAATTAAGCAGAAAGACGACACCACCAAGATATGCTGGGATCTATGATAATAATGTTACCAAAGTTGCCTGCAGATCGCTGGTCTCTCCCAATCCAGTTCAACAGAAAACCTTATCGTCTATCAAGCCAATGTAATTCATATTCTATTCATTTGTTCCAACGCTGGTGCATCCAATCAATATAGATCGTCATGCCCATTCTGCCATCAGATATCAATCGCTAGTGCACTTGGCCATCAATCCAATGAATGGCACATTTTAGGAATTCCCCCATTAACTCTGCAAAGGGAAAATTTATTCACGTTTAATAATAAAAGAAGTAATGTTTTTACATAAAAGAAGCAAAATATTTTTCGCTCGGATAATAAATGGCGGTGGGAGATAGGAGGTGTTATAAGGACATATTAACTAACGTGAGATATGGAAACACACATTATGAGAAAGAAGACTCGCGAGCATTAGTCGCTTCACCTCCGGACCGGTTTCGCCTTCCCCCCTCAGAACCCCTCCCGTGTTTTGACAAAGCGAATGAGCCATGAATCACATACGGTTTAAAAACACCGCCGCTAAAAACACGGACATTCTTTCGTACCTTTCACTTCGATTTTTCAAGGGGCGAGGCGATGGGGATGAATGAAGGTCCGAATGTTTGCCAAAAAGATGCCTCATGGGCTTTTTTGATTGTTGGAAGTGTTTAGGTAGACCGGAAAGGAGGGAAGTGCGTGCGACGAGTCTGTTTTGTCGCGTCGGGGACTATCTCGCTCGTTGGGCCCTTCCCGGCCGCTCGGGGGGTACGTATAAGGGCATCGTCGGACACATGTAGCCATTAACGCTTGTTCCTTTTCCCTCCTATCTCATGATTTGTTGCCTCCACCTATGCTCCGTCCGACTACACTTATTAGATACAACTATCTACCCGGCTACCACGGAATACAGAGTGTCCCCTATACGACCGGTTCAACAATCAAAAAACCGCCCCGCCCGGCCCCCTCTCCACGAAACTTTTTGCTCTAATCTCCTTTAATTTATTGCTACTTGGAGCCTTCGAACATGCACTCCAAAGGGGTTTTTACCACGAAGAACTCGCGTCATCGTTTACTAAGTACATGAGCTCGCAAGGGAAGTCTGGAAGAACTGGAAGAATCGAAAATTTCAAGAGGAGTGATGGTTACTAGAAAAGGTCTGATCGTGATGCCTTGTGCTAGCCCATTGTTGTCGTCTTCCTGCTTAATTTTTTCGATGTTTCAGCTCACTTTAGCATCGGTTGGGTCTAAAAAATGGCAAAAATAAGCACAATAAAGATTAAAAGCCAGCCGACTTTGTGCACCAAGCATAAATTATCATAGATGTCTGCATAATTCGGTAGTGTCGTCTTTTTGCTTAATTTAGTCAATGTTTCTGCTCAATTAAGCTTCAGTTGGTTCCTAAATATTGCAACAGTAGGCAGAATTATGGTTAAAAGTCATCCATTTTTGTACACCAAGCATCATCATCACAAATACCTGCATAAATTGGTAGTGTCGTATCTTTGCTTAATTTAGTCAACTCTTCTGCTCATTTTAGCTTCAGTTGTATCCTAAAGATGGCAATAATAAGCAGAATTAATTTCAAAAGTGACCCAAATTTGAACACCAAGGATTTATATCATAGATGCCTGAATGATTTGGTGGTATTGGATAAAGAAAAGCCTATTTCAAAACCTTCACTTTGTAGTTTTTTCCCCTCCAATCAGCCATAGAGCACATAAAACATTTCCTCCACGTACCTTCACGGATTCAAGCTCCTTAATCGGCATAAATCCAGATCCAGGGGATTAAAAATTGATTAATTACCCTACGCGGACTGAATTCGTTACCTCTTTTTATTCTCCTTTCCTCTCCGTCTCCAAAAAAAGAAGGTGAGAAATGCTCTTTGACTGATTGTCGGACCTCACACGGATAATAAAGAAATACTTGGATGTCTGGATTGATTGATCGATTGACTCTCTAATTAGATGAACTTTGCACCTCGAGGTTACGTCATGGAATTTAGAAAAAAATCTTTTTCTTTGGGATGCTTCTGGTATTTGAGGATAATCGTTGAAGGAAGAAAGGCGGGCTAATGAATATATGTAAATAGGCCTCTGATGTTAACAAGGAGGAAGGGTTAGCAATTAACAATTATCCGCGGGCAAATGGTCCATTGTTTGTCTTCTTTGTCGAGGCCGGTACGTATCAGGGGCCCTCTTGGAAATAAAGGTACCATTATGTCGTGATCCCGGGACGACAACGGACTTGTTATCCGTGCTATTTAACCTTTCACCCCTAACTCAATGTCCACAGTAATGAGTTTCAAACTGGAGCGCCTTTCAATAGAACCTGTTTTCGATTGTCTGAACCTTTTAAAAACCCTCCCTTCACCATCAACACCATTCCGACCGAGTCAAACAATAAAATAGGTACACTTTTTAGCAGGCACGACAAAAAATCGTGTTATGAGACCAAAAAATGGCTCTTCTCCAGTTTTCAATGATAGGTGTTCAAATTTGGGTCAGTTTTGTTATTAATTCTGCTTATTATTGCCATCTCTAGGATCGAACTGAAGCTAAAATGAGCAGAAACATTGATTAAATTAAGCAAAAAGACGACACCACCAATTTATGCAGATATCTATGATAATTATGCTTGGTGTACAAATTTGGGTCACCTTTGATGCTAATTCTGCTTATTGTTGCTATCTTTGAGACCTAACTGAACCTAAATTGAGCAAAAACAATGAGTAAATTAAACAGAGAGACGACACCACCAAATTGTGCTGGCATCTACAATGATAATGTTTGGCGTACAAATTTGGCTGACTTTTACTCTTAAAATGCGGCATTTCTGAGGATTTCCAGCGTTATAAGTCAAAATGTGTATAATTTTTTCGTATCCTTCTCTCACAATAATACTAGGATGCCTATAAAGAAACGAAATTTATGTCTTCATCCGACTATTATAAATAAACGTGATTGTTATCAGAGATATTTTATTTGTGGTGTTCGGGGCGTGGACAAATGGGTGAGATCTTCATAAAACGTAATCCCTTTTGAGGGGCCTATCTCCTCCGGAATCGTGTCATCTCTCGAGAAAGACCCATTTTTCAGGCCCCTAGGTCACGACCCCTCAGATCTTATAAATTGAGCCATCATCCTTATTTCAAATGACAAATTCTTTATATGAATTACTTCAAAAGGAGGTCCTTTTCTAATGAAATTGACGTTTATCGTCCAAGAAGGGTCAAAGTCCACTATCCTCAGAGAACCTCCCTTTCCCATTCACGTACCTTTTACTTATGAATAATCTTTTAGCATAAAAATCTCGATTTTTTCGTTCTTAAATGAATACGTCGTGTAGCTCGAAGTTTCTAATATAATCTGGCCACACCTTTGCATTAATTTTATAATAAGCGAGTTGTCATGGTATGCATAAAACCCGCTATTCTATTGCAGCTAATATACGAATTTATTACATGCGACTCTCGAAGCAAAAAAAAAAAAGTCTCATATAGCACCTTCCTACGGATGATCATAATATCGGAGTACATACGATTATGACAACCCCCCAGTTTAGCGAAAAGAAAGAAATTACCCTCACTTTATAACTTCATCGTTAAATATTGTGAGTGGCTCTGATAAAAAATTATCAACTCGCGAGCTGGAGAACTTCCCACGTTTAAGAAACCCGTTTGATGCACACGAGGAGGAGCGAGAGGGGCCTCATGAGAGAGACGAAGGCATTAAAATTATTTGCAAATAACTTTCGGGGCGTAATTGGAAAATGTAATGGCTTTCTGAAACAACTAAATTACCGCTAAGGCTCGAATATAATAGTGCCATAACTATTAATATTACTGCACCCGTTCACTCCCGTCGCTCGTCACAGCTTCTCGGAACTTCACGTTCAAAATGTCATTTTTAACATTTTTACTTTCTTACTTTAATAAGAATTTTTTCGGGATCTGGGATCGAACCCCGTGAGTTTTAACTAACCCGTTCTGTCCACCCGGTTACGGGTGAACCTCTAAACGTTTGAGCATTTTACTACAAATGGGGGGAAGTTACCAAGAAGCAATTGTTTACAAAAGTTTATGGTTTTCCAGCTATTTCGGTGATAAGGTTCGGAAGTAATATTATTTATAATAATAAGTAATATTAATAATAGTAATATTAGTAGTAGTACGAAGTAATATTAGTAATAGTATTTCGGAAGTAAAAGTAACCTCCAATGCCTCTAATGCCTCTACTGCCTCCAATGACTCCACTGCATCCACTGCCTGCACTGCCTTCAATGCCTCCAAATCCTCTAATGGATCCAATGACTCTACTGCCTCTGCTGTCTCCGCTGCCTCCAATGCCTCCAATGACTCTACTGCCTCCAGTACCTTCAGTAACTCCACTGCCTCCAATGCCACCCAAGCCTCCAATGCCTCTACTGCCTCCGGTGCCTCCAATGCCTCCCAAGCCTCCAATTCCTCTACTGCCTCCGGTGCCTCCAATGCCTCCCAAGCCTCCAATTCCTCTACTGTCTCCGCTGTCTCCGCTTCCTCCAATGCCTCCAATGCGTCCAATTCCCCAATTCCTCCAATGCCCCAATGCCTCCAATGCCTCCAATGACTCTACTGCCTCCACTACCTCCAGTAACTCCACTGCCTTCACTGCCTCCAATGCCACCCAAGCCTCCAATGCCTCTACTGCCTCCGGTGCCTCCAATGCCTCCCAAGCCTCCAATTCCTCTACTGCCTCCGGTGCCTCCAATGCCTCCCAAGCCTCCAATTCCTCTACTGTCTCCGCTGTCTCCGCTTCCTCCAATGCCTCCAATGCGTCCAATTCCCCAATTCCTCCAATGCCCCAATGCCTCCAATGCCTCCAATGACTCTACTGCCTCCACTACCTCCAGTAACTCCACTGCCTTCACTGCCTCCAATGCCACCCAAGCCTCCAATGCCTCTACTGCCTCCGGTTCCTCCAATGCCTCCCAAGCCTCCAATTCCTCTACTGCCTCCAATGCCCCAATGCCTCCAATGCCCCAATACCCCAATGCCTCCAATGCCCCAATGCCTCCAATGACTCCACTACCTCCAGTAACTCCACTGCCTCCACTGCCTCCAATGCCTCCCAAGCCTCCAATGACTCTACTGCCTCCGCTGCCTCCAATGACTCTACTGCCTCCACTACCTCCAGTAACTCCACTGCCTCCACTGCCTCCAATGCCTCCCAAGCCTCCAATGACTCTACTGCCTCCGCTGCCTCCAATGCCTCCAATGACTCTACTGCATCCGCTGCCTCCAATGCCTCCAATGTCTCTAATGCCTCCAATGCCTGCAATGCCTCCAATGTCTCTAATGCCTCCAATGCCTCTAATGCCTCCAATGCCTCCAATGCCTCCAATGCCTCCAATGCCTCCAATGCCTCCAACGCCTCAAATGTCTCTAATGCCTCCAATGACTCTACTGCCTCCGCTGCCTCCAATGCCTCCAATGCCTCCACTACCTCCAATCCCTCTACTCCCTCCAAATCCTCTAATGCCTCCAATGACTCTACTGCCTCCGCTGCATCCGCTGCCTCCAATGCCTCCAATGCCTCTAATGCCTCCACTGCATCCAATGCCTCCACTGCCTCCAATGCCTCCAATGCCTCCACTGCCTCCAATGCTTCCTATGCCTACACTGATGGGAATGTACAGTACCTCATGTTTGCTCCTCTATTCTTTAGTTTGACAACGAATAAAAACATTAGTACTTACTTCAACCATTTTTTTGTCGAAAATTTTCCAATTCAATTTTTTTAATGACCATTACAACTTTTCTAACACACGCCGAGGAAAGCAATTTTAATTGCTCGTTTATTTTTAAACTGTTGTTTTTTATATGAATTTATTTAAAAAGATTATTACAACTTTATTGGCTTCGTTTTTTTCGTAGTAAGAGGAGTAAAGCACCCATTTTATAAGTGGCAATCTCTTTCTTTCGACGGCTTCCGATTCGGAATCCTCCGCCGTCCTTTTTATTATCATTCCTCGACCATTCGCCCCTTTTTTTTCCCCTCCCCTCCCCTTCCCACAAGGCTTTTTTATCGGTGTGACCAATTTGCCCGTTTCGAAAATTAACTTCTGTATAGAAAACTTAGTATATACGCTTCTGCACGTCCAAACCAATTACGCTGTTTAGAAACAATCATCTTCCGAGAGTAGAAAAGGGCTTTTAAGTAATTAAAAAAGAACGTAATTTGTCGAATGAAGAAAATGTTATTAGATTTTTGTCCTTTTTTCTGTTTTTAACCTTTTTCCACAATTGTGGAATTAAAAAACAAAAACTGAGCCTCATAGGGGACCCAACAATTGAATTAGAATCGATATAATGTTTCATAACCTGCAAGATAACTGCTGATAAGTTATCAGTGGGTTCTAAACAAATGCCATTTTGGTTAGAAAAATCATTAATTTTTGGTTTTTAAAGACTTAAATTGGTTTTTTAAACTTAAAGGGGTGTTTTTTACACTTTTATGGTTGGAATTTGGTAAGTTTGAGGCGGATGGGACCAAAAAGAGAGAAAATAAGGTTGGCGTGACTTGTTAACAGGGCTAATGGCTGGTTGAGAAGGGATTGATTTGTTGCCATTATTCGATTCCGAGGTCTATTAACAAATTCGTGCATAGAAAGGTGGTGGGGTAGGTTAAGGGGGGTATTGTCAGGCCCTATAAGGTACCAGGAGGCATTCATCAGAGGCTAACTAATTGGCCGGCTCCTCCCGTTCCCGTATTTATTGTCAAAGGGTATAAAAACGGACGGTAGTCAGTAATTAATATGGTTGAATAGGAAGCCCCCTCGCATTCCTGAGGAAGGAGCACGATCGGGTTTTCGCAACAGATTTATGTCCGGTCCGGGGCCATTGTCGCTGCCGGATCATGTTAAAAGGCAGCCGGACTCTCACCGCTCTGCAAATCTTTTGCTCTCCTTTTATAAGAATGACCCATCACTCCCTTTATAATGAACAATAAGGCAATAAAACCTCCCGATCCCATCTACGCCTATTGTCCTTCTTACCTTTTTCTAATTTGGACGTCATTAACTTTTCTTGAGGACACATTTTTGTCTGTTTTATAACGGAAACCTAGAGAAAACCATTAGAGTGAAAAATCATCGAAATTTTCAGTATTCACACTTTCTTAAGGTCAACACCAAGCGTTAGAATACCAATACATATTAAAGTATTTCTAGTCCAAAAAAAGGTCAAAAATCTCGCTAGAGAAGGTATGAACAGTAAAGATCAATCTAACAAGCGAAAAAGTGTCTTTCCTCGTCAATAAAGGGTCGACATCATGTGAAAACGAAAGAATTTTCGTCAATAAAGGGTCAATAAAGGCCAAAGAAGGTTTTTATTGTCTATAGATGGTCAAAATCTTGCTAAATAAGCTTATTTATCCTCAATAAAGGGTCGCCATTATGATGAATTGAAAGACTTTTTGTCAATTAAGGGTCAATAACGAGCTTTGAAGCTTGAACCTGACCATTATAGTGTTATTTTGACCTTTTATTGACGAAAAAACCTTCTCAAGCATGTTTTGGCCCTACATAGTCAAGAGAAGAACCTTTTTTAGCTTATGCCTGACACTTTATAGACGATAATCACCCATTACAGCTTGATTTCGACCTTTTATTGTCGAGAAAAACCCTCTCTAGCTTATTTTGGATTCATTTTGACCTTTTGTTGATCTTTTAGGAATTCTTACTTTTTGTCTATGAAGTTTTAGGAATTCATACTTTTTGTGTATGACGTTTTAGGAATTCTTACTTTTTATGTATGAAGTTTTAGGAATTCTTACTTTTTGTGTATGAAGTTTTAGGAATTCTTACTTTTTATGTATGAAGTTTTAGGAATTCTTACTTTTTATGTATGAAGTTTTAGGAATTCTTACTTTTTGTGTATGAAGTTTTAGGAATTCTTACTTTTTGTGTATGAAGTTTTAGGAATTCATACTTTTTGTGTATGACGTTTTAGGAATTCTTACTTTTTATGTATGAAGTTTTAGGAATTCTTACTTTTTGTGTATGAAGTTTTAGGAATTCTTACTTTTTATGTATGAAGTTTTAGGAATTCTTACTTTTTGTGTATGAAGTTTTAGGAATTCTTACTTTTTATGTATGAAGTTTTAGGAATTCTTACTTTTTGTGTATGAAGTTTTAGGAATTCTTACTTTTCGTGTATGAAGTTTTAGGAATTCTTACTTTTTATGTATGAAGTTTTAGGAATTCTTACTTTTTGTGTATGAAGTTTTAGGAATTCTTACTTTTTGTGTATGAAGTTTTAGGAATTCTTACTTTTCGTGTATGAAGTTTTAGGAATTCTTACTTTTTATGTATGAAGTTTTAGGAATTCTTACTTTTTGTGTATGAAGTTTTAGGAATTCTTACTTTTTGTGTATGAAGTTTTAGGAATTCATACTTTTGTGTATGACGTTTTAGGAATTCTTACTTTTTATGTATGAAGTTTTAGGAATTCTTACTTTTTGTGTATGAAGTTTTAGGAATTCTTACTTTTTATGTATGAAGTTTTAGGAATTCTTACTTTTTATGTATGAAGTTTTAGAATTCTTACTTTTTGTGTATGAAGTTTTAGGAATTCTTACTTTTTGTGTATGAAGTTTTAGGAATTCATACTTTTTGTGTATGACGTTTTAGGAATTCTTACTTTTTATGTATGAAGTTTTAGGAATTCTTACTTTTTGTGTATGAAGTTTTAGGAATTCTTACTTTTTATGTATGAAGTTTTAGGAATTCTTACTTTTTGTGTATGAAGTTTTAGGAATTCTTACTTTTTATGTATGAAGTTTTAGGAATTCTTACTTTTGTGTATGAAGTTTTAGGAATTCTTACTTTTCGTGTATGAAGTTTTAGGAATTCTTACTTTTTATGTATGAAGTTTTAGGAATTCTTACTTTTTGTGTATGAAGTTTTAGGAATTCTTACTTTTTGTGTATGAAGTTTTAGGAATTCTTACTTTTCGTGTATGAAGTTTTAGGAATTCTTACTTTTTATGTATGAAGTTTTAGGAATTCTTACTTTTTGTGTATGAAGTTTTAGGAATTCTTACTTTTTGTGTATGAAGTTTTAGGAATTCATACTTTTTGTGTATGACGTTTAGGAATTCTTACTTTTTATGTATGAAGTTTTAGGAATTCTTACTTTTTGTGTATGAAGTTTTAGGAATTCTTACTTTTTATGTATGAAGTTTTAGGAATTCTTACTTTTTGTGTATGAAGTTTTAGGAATTCTTACTTTTCGTGTATGAAGTTTTAGGAATTCTTACTTTTTATGTATGAAGTTTTAGGAATTCTTACTTTTTGTGTATGAAGTTTTAGGAATTCTTACTTTTTGTGTATGAAGTTTTAGGAATTCTTACTTTTCGTGTATGAAGTTTTAGGAATTCTTACTTTTTATGTATGAAGTTTTAGGAATTCTTACTTTTTGTGTATGAAGTTTTAGGAATTCTTACTTTTTGTGTATGAAGTTTTAGGAATTCTTACTTTTCGTGTATGAAGTTTTAGGAATTCTTACTTTTTATGTATGAAGTTTTAGGAATCCTTACTTTTTGTCGATGATAAAACCATTTTCTGCTTTTAAATATTTTATTGGCTAAATACTATATTTTACCGATATGAGTGATTGCAAATCATAAATTTCATGTTATTTTGACACGTGGATGTTGAGAGCGTTTAGGTGTTTGGATCCTTGAGTCCTTTTCTAATTTTGACGTCATTAACTTTTTCTTTTATAAAAAAATTCACGTACATTTTTGTGATTTTTCTAACGGAGGACAGTCCACGACTCTTCATGATTGTCATCCTCGACGAAAACGTGCCGGATCGCTAATTGAGCCTCTTTTCTTTTTCCCCGACTTTTTATTGCATTCTGAAGGTTTCCCTAATGGAAAAGAAGAGGATCCGATACGGTTTCTATATTCAAATTTAAACATGGAAGAGTTTGCGGTTCAAATTATGGAAGAAAACGTGGAAGAGACGAAAAACCTCATTAAGGATGTCGACGTCAACATTTGCCGAGCACTCCCAAGAGCAAACCACGGACAAAACATTCGGCTCTCATATTCAACAGAGTCAACAGAGGCAAGGCAGTTTGCCCATGCAATTAGAACGCTTTCCTGGATCCTAATAACGAACCAAGGGTAAAGACTAAAAATTACGATGACTGCATTCTTTATGTAATGCGATTCTTCAGGTTTCAGAAAAAAGGAGGAAGATTCACTTATTTATAGACAGACCATTTATCGAAGATTTTAACCTACAAGTAGCCTTTAAATTGACTATTGAATCACTTTCTAGCTTTCTATTGGCTCTTATTCGACGAAAAAAGCTGGCTTTAGCTTCAACCCGACCCTTTATCGATGAGGAAATTTCATTTTTAGCATGATGTCGACCCTTTGTTGATCAGAAAAACCATTTTTAGCAAGATTTGGCCATTTATAGACAATAAAAACCTTCTTTGGCTTTTATTGACCCTTTACTGACAAAAATTCTTTCATATTAGCATGATGTCGACCCTTTATTGACGAGAAAAATCCCTTTTTAGCAAGATTTTGACCATCTATAGATAATAAAAACCTTCTTTGGCTATTATGGACCTTTTGTTGACGAAAATTCTTTCGTTTCCACATGATGTCGACCCTTTATTGACGAGAAAAAAAACCTTTTTAGCACGATTTTGACCATCTATAGACAATAAAAACCTTCTTTGGCTATTATTGACCCTTTATTGACAAAATACAATATATTCTGTCATTTCAGCATGATAATGACCAGGATTGCCAGATTGGGCAATCAAAAAGGAGCCCAATTTGCGATAAATCGCTCGAACTAGCAACACTAAAAGAAAAGCCCAACTTTTTGAGATTAAAGGGTTGACAGAGTGGGCCTTTTAAAAGTAGCCCAAATTGCGAAAAATCGCCCAAACTTGCAACACTGTCAAAAGTCCAACTTAGTCAGATTACAGGCTTGCCAGAATGGGCCTTAGCATAGTCGCCCAAACGGGCGGGATAAATCGCTCAAACTAGCAACACTGTCAAAAGCCCAATTTTGTCAAATTACAGGGTTGCCAGATTGGGCCTTTAAAAAGTAGCCCAATTTGGGATAAATCGCCCAAACTGGCAACACTCTCAAAAGCCCAACTTTGTCAGATTACAGGTTTTCCAGATTGGGTCTTTAAAAAGTAGCCCAATTTGGGATAAATCGCTCAAACTAGCAACACTGTCAAAAGCCCAATTTTGTCAGATTTCAGGTTTCCCAAAATGGGCCATTAATAATAAAATTCGCTCCAATTTACGATAAATCGCCAAAACTGGCAACACTCTCAAAAGCCCAACTTTGTCAGATTACAGGGTTGACTGATTGGTCTTTAAAAAGTAGCCCAATTTGGGATAAATCGCCCAAACTAGTAACACTGTCAAAAGTCCAATTTGGTCAGACTTCAGGTTTCCCAAAATGGGCCATTAATAATTCGCCCCAATTTACGATTAATCGCCAAAACTGGCAACACTGTCAAAAGCCCAACTTTGTCAGATTACAGGGTTGACTGATTGGTCTTTAAAAAGTAGCCCAATTTGGGATAAATCGCCCAAACTAGTAACACTGTCAAAAGTCCAATTTGGTCAGACTTCAGGTTTCCCAGAATGGGCCATTAATAATTCGCCCCAATTTACGATTAATCGCCAAAACTGGCAACACTGTCAAAAGCCCAACTTTGTCAGATTACAGGGTTGACTGATTGGTCTTTAAAAATTAGCCCAATTTGGGATAAATCGCCCAAACTAGTAACACTGTCAAAAGCCCAATTTGGTCAGACTTCAGGTTTCCCAGAATGGACCATTAATAATTCGCCCCAATTTGCGATAAATGGCCCAAACTGACAATACTCTCAAAAGCCCAACTTTGTCAGATTACAGGTTTCCCAGATTGGGTCTTTAAAAAGTAGCCCAATTTGGGATAAATCGCTCAAACTAGCAACACTGTCAAAAGCCCAATTTTGTCAGATTTCAGGTTTCCCAAAATGGGCCATTAATAATTCACCCCAATTTACGATAAATCGCCAAAACTGGCAACACTGTCAAAAGCCCAACTTTGTCAGATTACAGGGTTGACTGATTGGTCTTTAAAAAGTAGCCCAATTTGGGATAAATCGCCCAAACTAGTAACACTGTCAAAAGCCCAATTTGGTCAGACTTCAGGTTTCCCAGAATGGACCATTAATAATTCGCCCCAATTTGCGATAAATGGCCCAAACTGACAATACTCTCAAAAGCCCAACTTTGTCAGATTACAGGTTTCCCAGATTGGGTCTTTAAAAAGTAGCCCAATTTGGGATAAATCGCTCAAACTAGCAACACTGTCAAAAGCCCAATTTTGTCAGATTTCAGGTTTCCCAAAATGGGCCATTAATAATTCACCCCAATTTACGATAAATCGCCAAAACTGGCAACACTGTCAAAAGCCCAACTTTGTCAGATTACAGGGTTGACTGATTGGTCTTTAAAAAGTAGCCCAATTTGGGATAAATCGCCCAAACTAGTAAACACTGTCAAAAGCCCAATTTGGTCAGACTTCAGGTTTCCCAAATGGGCCATTAATAATTCAGCCCCAATTTACGATAAATCGCCAAAACTGGCAACACTGTCAAAAGCCCAACTTTGTCAGATTACAGGGTTGACTGATTGGTCTTTAAAAAGTAGCCCAATTTGGGATAAATCGCCCAAACTAGTAACACTGTCAAAAGCCCAATTTTGTCAGATTTCAGGTTTCCCAAAATGGGCCATTAATAATTCACCCCAATTTACGATAAATCGCCAAAACTGGCAACACTGTCAAAAGCCCAACTTTGTCAGATTACAGGGTTGACTGATTGGTCTTTAAAAAGTAGCCCAATTTGGGATAAATCGCCCAAACTAGTAACACTGTCAAAAGTCCAATTTGGTCAGACTTCAGGTTTCCCAGAATGGGCCATTAATAATTCGCCCCAATTTGCGATAAATCGCCCAAACTGACAACACTCTCAAAAGCCCAACTTTGTCAGATTTCAGAGTTGCCCGATTGGGCCTTTAAAAAGCAGCTCAATTTGCGATAAATCGACCAAACTAACAAAACTGATGTTGACCCTTTAATGACGAAAAAAGAAACCTTTTTTAGCAAGTTATTGACCATCTTTAGACAATGAAATCCTTCTTTGGCTATCATTGACCCTTTATTGACAAGAAAAAACCTTAATTAGCAAGATTTTGAACATTTATAGACAATAGAAACGTTCTTTTCCTTGTTATTGGCCCTTTATTGACAAAATTGTATTGATTTTAGCATGATGTCGACCCTTTATTCAATAAAAAGAACCTTTTAGCAAGATTTTGACCATCCCCCAGGTCTTTATATTCGATCAAACTTGTCATTTTAGTTCAAAAAGGGTTTTCTCTGATAAACCTTTAACCTATGTCGACAAAATACTGCTAAGCATCGACGTGAATGGCCCAGCTCGAGAAATTCAAGGATTCTAGTTCAATCGGTTCTTTATCTGAGAAGTCTCATTTCTTAAGGGGGATTCTCCCTCCAGAATTGTTTGTTTCTCATTCAAGAGATCGCAGCACTATCACCCCCAAAATTAGTTTCCTCGTTTTGGGCACTAAAAATGGTCGGAAATTTTTTTTGAAAAGAGCGTTCTCATTCTTTCGGAAAACTACGCACTGTTTAGAAAGCGGTTTTCCCGGAAAATTTTTCCTCGGAAAAATAGGAAATGCAATTTTCCATCAAAACTTTATTTTTTAAAAAACAGGTAGTCATCTTGTAGGTTTTGACGAGCTGATTCCAAATATGCTAATATTAAGACGATCGGATGGATAGATTCGTCGGTACGAGATTTTTAAAGCTTAGATGCTGCGGGGTTCCGGGGAGTTCAATGAGGGGGGCGGGGAGAAAAGATAAATTTTCCCTTTGTCCAGGTCAGGATTCTTCAAACCGGTTTTTTATTTCAAGAAACCATTTGCCTGCTTTATTTTCTACAATGTTATCATTCTGTAATTTTAAATTTTTATCCTTTGCAGACTGACTTTTCTAAAATCTGACTTTTCAATCGGTAAAAATCGAAAATCCAGCGTTTTTGTCGCCTCGTGGATCAGAAACGTTTGGTCCTACAAAAAATCTTAGTAGATCAAATTTGTAGCAAACTTAATAATCTTTAGTTTTGTTTTTATAAAATTTTCTGAAATCTACGAACGCGAATTTACAATTGTTGATTTTGAGTTTTTTTGACGAAAATATGGTTCTTAAAACTTTGATTTGAGGATTTTGGACAAAAATTGGGCATTACAAAAGTTGATATTGAGGTTTTTGTCGAAAATTGGGCTCTTAAAACCTTGATTTTGAGATTTTGTACGAAAAAAAGGCTCTTTAAACTTTGATTTTGAGGTTTTTGGACGAAAATTGGGCTTTACAAATGTTGATTTTGAGGTTTTTGGACGATAATTTGGCTTTTAAAATGTCGATTTAAGGTTTTAGGTGAAAAACAGCCTTAAAATATGTTCAGAAAGAAAAGAAAAACTAAATTTTGGGAATATTGAAAATCATGAGTCTTTTGTGGTTTTGACCTAAATATTATGAAATGGATCTACCTAACAATCTCACAATAGAGAGAAAAAATTAAGCCGTTTGAAAAGTTCGATGACCTTGAAGGAGTGAGAGTGATGTGTCATCTTTACTTCCCCAAAATAAAAACTCTCCCTTCCCCTGCACCATCTAATCCTTAAAAATCTACGTACCGACGAATCTATTCATCCGATCTTCTTAATATAGACATATTTGAAATCAGCTCGTCAAAACCTACAAGATGACTAAATGTTTTTCAGATATTTTCTGTTTTGGTGGAAAATTGGATTTTCTATTTTCCCGAGGGAAAATTTTTCCGGAAAAAACTGCCCCCTAAACAGTACGTAGTTTTCCAAAAGAATGAGAACGCGCTTTCAGATTTCCGACCATTTTTAGTGCCCCAACAACGAGGAGGAAACTACTTTTGGACATCTTCCCTCTCTCCTCTCTCGCCGCACACTTGGTAGAATTTTGATGTCGGATCCCCCGGTTTTAAAAATGCGAGTTTCTCGCACTTGACTCCGTCCTGGGTTGTAAACGTCATCCATTTTAGTTGCTATCGTAAATAATGGAGGTAACCGCTTAACTCATGTTGGGATGCTATTGAACCATCGCGGACAAGAAAAAGAAAAGAAGAAGCGGATCTCCAGATTTGGAACAGGAGCCTCATAAAGTACAGAGGACCACACAAAAGCCTTTTTTTCTCCCTCCTCTCCCTGGAAAGGTTCTAATCAAATGTCAACGTAATTTGCGCTAGTATTTTATAATTATTCATCGAAAAAAGAGGGATCGATTACTCCAATAATTCACTTGGATTCTCCGGAGTCCGAATATGGGAGAGAACACCGCCGGGAATGACGCGAGTTATGCCAGACGGAAAAATATGCATGGTGGGGTGGGGGGAAGGTGGTGGAGGGGAGGGGAAGGGTACGCGATTGAGTGATGACTCCGATCCGATTTATGTCGGCATCCGAGAGACGGATAAGGAGAACCTTTTAATTTGTCTCTTCTTTTTTTTCTAAGCGACCCGAAGAAACTATATTTTCTTTTCAAGACAATAAAAAAGGGAGCGCAGATGGACGTCGCATTCTAGATGATAATCATTCCCGAGAGAAAGAAAAACGGCCTTTCAATTGATACGTTAATGAGGCAAATAAAGACATAGAAGCATGTAATTATTATCAGAGGAAAAAATTACATCACATTAAAATGCATTTTATTCACTCGGATTTCCATGAGATGTCTGCTTCTGTTTCTGGATCGAATGTTTCATGAAGAAAGCATCTTTTCTCTTGTAAAGAGGATTACCTACGATAAAACGCTTTCTTGCTTGATGTAGACCCTATATCAACAATGAAGACCCTTTCTTGCTTGATTTATAGACCATTTATCGACGATAATGACCCTTCTTGGCCGATTAAGACCTTTTATCGACAATGAAGTCCTTCACTTGCTTGATGCAGACCCAATAGCGACTACGAAGGCCCATTCTTGCTTCATTTTTAGACCCTTTATCGACGATAATGACCCTTCTTGCTTGATGTAGACCCTATATCGACAATGAAGACCCTTTCTTGCTTGATTTATAGACCATTTATCGACGATAATGACCCTTCTTGGCAGATTAAGACCTTTTATCGACAATTAAGTCCTTTACTTGCTTGATGCAGACCCAATAGCGACTACGAAGGCCCATTCTTGCTTCATTTTTAGACCCTTTATCGACGATAATGACCCTTCTTGCTTGATGTAGACCCTATATCGACAATGAAGACCCTTTCTTGCTTGATTTATAGATCCTTTGTCGACGATAATGACCCTTCTTGGCAGATTAAGACCTTTTATCGACAATTAAGTCCTTTACTTGCTTGATGTAGACCCTATATCGACAATGAAGTCCCATTCTTGCTTCATTTATAGACCCTTTATCGACGATAATGACCATTCTTGCCAGATTAAGACCTTTTATCAACAATGAAGTCCTTTACTTGCTTGATGCAGACCCAATAGCGACTACGAAGGCCCATTCTTGCTTCATTTTTAGATCCTGTATCGTCGATAATGTCGACAATGACCCTTCTAGCCAGATTAAGACCATTTACCGACAACGAAGGCCCTTTCTCGCTTGATTTTTATACACTTCATCGACGATACTGACCCTTTCTTGCTTTAAGTAGACAATTTATCGACGATAATGACCCTTTCTTGCTTGATGTAGACCCTCTATCGACAATGAAGTCCCTTTCTTGCTAGATGTAGATCCTATATCGACTACGAAGGCACATTCTTGCTTCATTTATAGACCCCGTATCGACGATAATGTCGATAATGACCCTTCTTGCCAGATTAAGGCCATTTATCGACAACGAAGGCCCTTTCTCGCTTGATTTGTGTACCCTTTATCAACGATAATGACCCTTTCTTGCTTTAAGTAGACAATTTATCGATGATAATGATCCTTTCTTGCTTGATGTAGACCCTTTATCGACGATAATGTCCTTTTCTTGCTAGATGTAAACCAGTTATCGACAATGAAAACCCTTCTTGCTTAATGTAGACCCTTTATCGAAGATAAAGACCCTTTTTTGCGTCATCTAGACCCTTTATCGACGATAAAAACCCTTTCCTGCCAGATGTAGATCATCTATCGTCAATGATGGATAGCGACCCTTTAAAGAAGAAATATAACCAAACCATCCCATCTGATTAATTGGTTGTGGATGACACTTTTCTTGAAGTGAGGATTTCTGATTGACTAATCTCGATGGATTTCTCTAGTGAGAAGATTATTCATAGACATGATCGGGTCAAAAACCTGATTTCACTTTCGTCACGAAATTTTTCCGTTCTTCAGTCATATAGCACCGTATAGAGTGAGAAAAGTTACGTAAATTACAGCGAGATGATCTTCTCCTTTTTTTATGGCCGGTAATCTTGGGGTCGGCGTTTTTCGAAATGAAAGCTCGGACGTGTTAAAAGGGTGGTAACGAGGATGCAAATGGACGGCGAGAGGGGCAAGAAGGTGCGAAACGCCCGAGGCCTTCTCTCACGGTAGCCGCTTACAAATCGACAGCTACTCAAACAATTCATGATTTAATCATTTTTTTCTTCCTTTTTCTTCTGTCGCGTTTTTCGAACAATAAACGCGGCGTCGGTTAATCACGTCAGAGCTCCGTAGGTTCCCTCTTACGTCAGAAAACGAAGGGGCGACGTGGACTCGTGCTCTTCCACTGATTTGTACCCGGTCAGGTTTTTTTCCCGGGGATTGAATGGGGTGCCACCGATGCCCCCGCGCTGGTTGATATACTGCGTGAAAAGGGCCACTTGACTGACAAGCCAGTCCTCTTCTTCCCTTCGATATCATTAGCATACAAAAGCGCGTGGACCACACAGCCTATTCATCCGACACCGTCCTCCAAGAGACGTATATTCCGTCATGTGAGATCCTCCTTGTCTTCCACATATAAAAGACATCCCATGACCTCTTTTACTTTAATTGTTATATTCTCGTATTTTATCAGCCAGATAGCGCTCAAGACAGTTACGATATAAACCAGATAAAATTTTACAGGTGCATACGATAAGCCCTTTCCAAGATTTATCCATGTATTTTATTTTATTGGGGTATTTATTTTATATTTTATGGCTCTGTGCTATTTCGTGAAGGATAGAGACATGGAATCGCGTTGAGTTGTTGTCGCCCGAGGGCGTACGTAGCTTTTAATCAAACCCAAGACCGGCTCAATTGATTAGACCTTTTCACACACTCGGGACCCTTTTTTTCTTCCTTTTTTTTATATTACACGGTGTTAAACGTGTAATCAATTCAAAGGCAACTTATTACCCGCCTCCTCATAGGTGTAAGTTCAGAAGCTAAATGATGGCACCTGTGCGACGCGTGGGATGCTTTAAGGGACGGATTTTTCAAAAATTATTTCAACTATTCTCCACGGGTGTTAGAGGTTGTAGGCGGAGGTTGTAAACAAGGACGGGGAAAAGTTGACGGAAACGAGGTTTTTCAGCGATCAAAATGGTGATCATGTCGTCAAAGTTGATTCGATGCATAAACTGATCGTCTGACCACGCGCAATCAACGATATCTAGGACTTTCGCCCCGCCAAGCAAGGATGGGGGACCAAATGGGAACCATGGAAGTTCGAAAATCGATGAAGTCGATTGGAAACATGGAATATTCAAAACCGTCAGAAAAGCTATTCAGGTTATTGAGTACGTCGATACATGCCATACTAACCTGGCTTTTCTAACGGTTTTGAATTCGATATTTCCAATCGACTTCATCGCTCATTTGAAGCGTATCCTCGCTTTTCGAAGTGTATCCAGTTACCAACCTTCCCTGGTGAAGTCAATGGTCATTGAATTGGATAAAGTTCGAAAATCGATTAAGTCGATTGGAAACATCGAATATTCAAAACCGCTAGAAAAGCTATTCAGGTTATTGAGTACGTCGATACATGCCATACTAACCTGGCTTTTCTAACGGTTTCGAATTCGATATTTCCAATCGACTTCATCGCTCATTTGAAGCGTATCCTCGCTTTTCGAAGTGTATCCAGTTACCAACCTTCCCTGGTCAAGTCAATGGTCATTGAATTGGATGAAGTTCCAAGTTGGTACATAAGTCGATGCCATTCTAACTAAGTCAATTGGAAAACAACGAATCGGTCATAGAAATAAAAGCGATCTTGATTAGTTTAAACGTTTATACGATGATAGA